>JBCFXI010001036.1:0-80919 GCA_038496175.1 Ampulex compressa
CCGTTCGCTGTAACGTATCCACTTTGTGGAACCACTCTCAGCCGTGGCCGACTTTGGGTACCGTCGCGGGGGCCCCTTGTACTCGCGAGAACCCCTGGTGCTCTTGGTAAGAATTCGACGCGTCGCGATTTTCTCCTTTCATCTCTTTCATCGTTTTGTCACTGCTTACGCGTTTGAAAGCGGTATGAATGATCGAATGCTTAGCGTATTCTCGTAAGGCGGAATGAGCGCGTTTAGTTTAGTTAAGGAATGAGTGCGTGCGTAGAATGGTGGGTGGGTGGGGGGTCTCTAGTCGCGGCAACCTCCACGTGGTGAGACCTGGGCAATCGGTATTCCTCGCGATCAAAGTATGTTTTCAAGATCGCGAGGAATAGCGAGCAAATAGCTGCGAAACTTTGTAAAATTTGTTTCGACATATTTGTCAAGTGCGAACATTGTACATAGAGTTGAGAATTACTCAGCAAAATAAATTTAGAGTTTCTCCAAAAACATGGTTGTATTTTCTTCATCCTGGGTACCCAAATACAATCCGATTTCACCTTTCCCTATGTTGAATAACCTTAGAAAGAAGTCTCCATACTTTAAAAATCGCTCCCAATATTTAAGTACGAGTAATTTATACGAAATAAATCTCTTTGGTAGGTATATTGCAAGTTTCTCAGAGGAAAACAAAAATACTTGCGATTAACACTCCTCTAATGCCAACGGTCGAACTTTACCGAGCAATAAATTCAAAGTTCCCCTGAATACGAAATCTTTTCCCTCAACCTTCTATACTCATATATTATCCGATGATGTGAAATATTTGGGTACAATGTTATGATAGGTGTAAACAAAATTTGCAATCAAATGTTATACATTTTAAATAAAAACTTCGCACGGACAAAAACTATTTCGTGTTTGAACAATTGACGAAGCGATTAATATTACCAAGATATACAAAACAACTTTTTCTCCCTGAAAGAAATTTTTTCAATGTTTAAAGCTAATACCCTTCTTTTCCATCTTCTCATACTGGCAATAATTGATAGTAGATTCCGTAATATTATATTCGCCTGTTGTTATGAATAATGCGACTAAATATATCGATATGTATTATGCCGACCACGATTATAAGTTTTGCGCAGTTTGTAATTATCGCGCACGTCAATCGTAGTCCTTGTCGCTTGGTACCTCCACACAGTGATGCCAGAATGTGGGATTTTTTCCACGCATCCGCACTACCTAATCTTCTCAAATACTTTACTCAAATATGGGATATCGTTAGACCCCCATGACAATAAGAAATACGGTAAAAATTAGGGCCCCTTACGCGTACCTACTGTTCCACATAGATACGTCCATGGAAACACCACCATCGAGCTGTGACGTCAGCATGCACATGCACAGGAAGGCTCCCACGTGGGAGAAAATTTCACGTCCTGGCATCACTGCCTCACAGTGATATTCCAGTTTCTCCTTGCGCCCCTTCAGGGGTCGAGGAATAAATTAATGATTCCAAGTGTACACTCAAACCCCTTTTTGTGCGGCTTTTCTATGTGTGATTTTTTATTTGTGCGATTTGTTTTGTTCGATTTTTCTTGTGCGGTATATGGAAATTTCAATCAAATTAATAATGAAATGAATAAGTAGCAGGTTTGTTTAGTAGCAGATTACATTATATGTGTGTTGTACTCTGTAATCCTAAATCACAGAGAGTTGCTTTTATTCATCTCTAATCTGCGCAAGTAACAAGTCCGTTGTATTAATTGACGTCCTTCGAAGTGAGTTCACATTTCTGGACCATTAAGATAATTTATTCGTAAGTTATTTCGTAAGGTTTTGAGTTATTTTCTACCTGTAACTTTTTTTATGCGGTCCCTATCCACCGCACAAAAACAGGTTTGAGTGTACATCCGAAATTCTAATGCCAAAAGCGAACTTACTCGCATATTAATGAAGTGCACGTGTATATGGCATATCTGTCATCGTACAACTCTTCCGAATAGCCGCGCGAATTATGACTGTCAGGCGTACAACACATTGTATTGATTTACGTGTATACAGGACTTCTTTAATTTTATTTTTTCAATGTACATAAACAACACCCAATCTTTATCAATTTAAATGCGTCACATTTTTACAAAAGTGCATTTCATGTTAATAAATATTTATGGATATAGATAAGTTGCTTAACCTTATCGTTTTTACCACGTACTGTGTACCTTGTGTTACTTTTACTCATTACAACAAAACAAGTCGTGCCTTGTGAATGTTACGGGTAATATTCGAACACAAAACAACCATACGTCGTTAGTTATTGAAAATAAACTGCAATATACTATGCACTAAAATTTCGTATCTTTGAAAATCGGGTAAAACAAGTTGAACCGCGCAAGATTGAATTAAATCGCCTAAATAAAACAAACGTCACGTGTTACTATATCATTTGTTTTTTACCCAATTTTGCTGCTTCGTAAAATAATCTCAAAATTAATAGCGAGTCTTTGGTTATAGCTGGTTAAGTGAGTGCGAAAATATGCAGAATATAAGACTGTCATTACGTAGATATATTTCGTCGGGAATTATCTCTCGAAATAGGTACGTATTATTGTCGCGGTATTGCTGCCGTGGTTTTTTTCACTATAAATACAATTTTTTATTTCTGTAAAAAAATATTAACCAACATGTGAACGGCTTTCTTACAGATTGGCAGAACAAACAGAGTCCTTGAATAAATCCCAAACACCCACGGGAGGGACCATAGAAAATACACATATAGAACATTTTTCTAAACTTGCTGACAAATGGTGGAATCCGGTCGGTGTACTTCGGGGGCTTCATGAAATGAATTCTCTCAGAGTGCAGTTAGTCCGAGACGGTTTAGCCAATACTGGTGTGTGCGCAAAAAACCATTCTCTTCCACTGGAGGGTATAAAAATTGCAGACATAGGTTGCGGTGGTGGAATATTATCTGAACCCTTAGCTAGAATTGGAGGAACCGTAACTGGACTTGATGCATCCTCAGATTTAATACAAGTTGCAAAACATCATGCTTCATTAGACTCAAATTTGTTAGAGCGATTACATTATGTTTGCTCAACCATAGAAGAACATGCTACAACGCATGGAGAAGCCTACGATGCAGTAGTTGCGTCTGAAGTTTTGGAACATGTTGCAGACAGGGAAATGTTTTTGGAGGTACCGTACTCACATTTTCTATTAAGAAAAATATGCCAAATCAAGTCAGAACCTACATCTATCTATGTATATTGGCACCTCAAATATTTTTCCTATTTCATGCAGAGCTGTACAAAGATATTAAAACCTGGTGGATCAATTTTTGTCACAACAATAAACAAAACACTATGGTCTTGGGTTGGGGCAATTATCGCAGCTGAATATATTTTGAAGTTGCTACCAAAACATACGCACGAATGGAATAAATTCGTTCCTCCTACAGAAACACAACGTATACTTAATTCTTGTAAGTTCTTTCTATATTTAATGAAATATTTTAGTGTTAGTCTAATGTCGAAAAAGATTATACGTGCAGTTTTCTTTGAATTATTTTATTTAAGTCGCCAAGGTTTGTCATTTTCAACAATTTTACAGACAATTGTAAAACAAAGCTAATCCATGGAATGATATATAATCCTCTGAAGCATGAATGGAACTGGACCAATAATACAGCAATATCTTATGCTTTACAAGCTGTTAAACAGCATTAAAACATTCATTTTCTATATGAGAAATTGAATGAGATATTCAAGAAGTCAGATTTAAAAAAGAAATTTACAATGATCATGAAAGGTATTTGATAATGGTGTGACTTGTCTTATATATGGATAACTTTGTAATAATTTTTTTTTAATAAACTGATATCAAAGCTGTACAGCTTCAATGAAAACTAAATAAATAAGTGGAACGGTTAACCCTTATAAATGAATTTTATTTATTGCAATTAGATTAACACAGTATTATATATATGGTATAATAAGAAGGTACTGTCCTATATATACATAGTTATATGCTTTGCTACTAACAATATTAGATGAACCTCATCAACTTTATCACGTACTTATAATAAAGATGAATGGCAAAGGAGAGTGCCTCAAATTTATGTATAAAAAGAAATATAACGTTACAAATATCTGAAGTGCTGCCATATAATATAAGGTATAGCTATAATAATGTAGATCCCTCTTTGGTAAGCCTCTTTTGTGGAAAACTTTATTTAGCTATTGCGAAACCAACACGGTTGTTTTGCAAGTCGAATTCAGTGTAATAACGGCCAATGAATACGTCTCCTAAAATCCATATAGGTCCAGCGGGTGCAGGAATGTCAATACCCATAAATCCGCTCAAGCAAATTGTCTTTCCAAATTGTTTCATCTATAAAAAAGAGAAATCCGTGCATCATAAAAAAGAAAAAAGAAGATTCATAATTTAATCAAGTCGATATGCAAATATGAGACACCATTTCAATAGGAACAGCAAAATGTTAATATAGATTAAAACATTGATCTATTCTACATTAAGTTTATTCCTAAAACAATGAGAAGGCAAATCTTAATTCATGTCGACTGTATCTAATATGTAAAAACACGTACCTTCAAAATGTAATCTTCTCCGTGTAGTGAGAATGTATTACCACCCAGCACGAAATCAATTTTCGGTAATTGCGGAATAAGACTACAGTCCACCTTTAGTCAAGAAAAAAAGTTTGATTTGTTAAGTTCCATATTTGATGTATGGTTTTGATTAACGGTCACTTGTGACAAGTAAATTATATAAAAAAAATAGTAACCAGCGCTTCTCCAGCCATAATCGGCGTAGCACCGATTCTGGTATTAATTGCTTTAATTTCGTCGACTGGTCCAGCTATAAGTGAAGTACCCGTATCTGCAATAGCTTCGCATCCATTCTCGCATACAGTAACATTATCGCCAATTGTAAGCCTAAAATATTATAATGGCGCTTATTACCTTATTTGATTAAGCTTGCAAAACTTTTCACATTCGTTATTATTATACAAAAACTAAATTAGAGTGTTATCAAGAGAAACATACCTGTCCATTCTAAACTGCCAATACATTTTACGATCTACTGGAACGTATGTAAATTCACCCTCGTAATGATCTGGATCTGAACCACCCAAAATCAGTTCACCACCGATTTCTGCATTTGGATCTCTGCACATATTAATATTGTCTCAACATTAGACATTACGTGTTTGAACTGCAGCATGGATACATGAGGTTTGTATGATTGAATAGTATGCTCCCTCCCTTTACAAATACTTTCTACTAGTATTATACACTATTATCATGCAAAACACCTTATAGTATATGTACCTGTTTAAATAAAAACTGAATATAGCATCTTGAACTAATCCTTGTTTGACCATGTTGTAAAATACAGGTGTAACTCCATCAACAGCAATCTTAGAGTATGCCATGCCCAAAATGCCATCAAACTTTGCAGCAACAAATGCCAGACCAGGTTCACTTAGTGCTTCAGCAAATGTTTGATCTGTTACGGTCAATCCAGCAACCTACGATAATTATTACGTACAGTTATGCTAGTAGCAAAATGATCAGTCTTACGCCGAATAATCAATTTCTTAAAGTTTGAAAAACGTACAGTTACGACATCAGTAGACAGGTAACCGGAAAGGCTACCCGATCCGTATTGAATAGCGAAGTTTGTCCCATTTGGCGTATATGTACTTGATCGTGAACTATCATATTTATGATGTAACACTGAAAAATTGTTTTTTTTTTAATAAAATGTATACTTCATAATAATGAAATAATAAATATTAAAAAGTCAAATATACAAGGAAATACAAAGATTCATTTATATGGCATGGGTATTACATATGGTTATCTGTAACTGGCGTATTCTATATTCCGATGTATTGTATCATAAAATTTCCGACTATTTATCTATAAAAAAAGAGACAAAAATATGAGCACATCAATCACTCAAATTCATGCAACCATGATGCATATATTTGTGATTATGGCTCAAGTATCATATTCAGAAGCATAATTATACTTCAAAGATAACATTTCTTGGACTAAAATGATTAATGACAATAATGTGTATAGACGTTAGCCAACCTGCTTGCTTTCATTGTGTTTTGTATTTATCTCAAGTCAAAGGTCACGTATATCGCCAAACCAATGACAACAAATAATACATATATAAACAACTGATCATATAGTTGTAATATGAGCATTTATAATATTACAGAAAAATTCTCATAATTTTCCTTTACACTTAGCAGCGTGTAAATGGTACAATTAAACAGTAATGCTGAATTTAGTTTAAAAAATTTACCTTTATGATGATTAACTTGAAAAAAATTCCATAAACAGTGCCTTTCAGATTTTTTATAAATTTAATGTTTACTCTTGATCGATACTTACAGCAGGCAATGTTGGTAAAGTGACATTTCTTAGATGGAATCCACAGATTCGAAGATCCAGTATCAAAGACTACACTAAAACTCTGTGGTGGAGTTCCAATGCTAATGACACCATAATATTGGGCATCAATATAATTTGAAAGAGGTTCAGGCGAGAGACTGCGTTCTGTCAGGGACGTCTGGTACAATTCCGTATTGGTATCTTTAAACTGCTTCCTTACTGTTTCCACTTTATGCAGAGGGATTCTAGACAATGGAGGAACAGCTCTGAAGTTTTTGTTATTTAATTACAGATCCAATGTAATGTAATTTAGCGAGAAAATTCAATCATTGAGAATATTCCACATCAAGAAAGTATAGCGGAAAAATTATACATATATGTATTACACGTATATACGTATATACGGGAATCAAAGTGAAATGTCATGATTTCGGCATATCCACAAATTCTCTTACCTTACGTGCTGTGCACTAGCTAACGCTAGCGCAACAGCGATGATTGCGACGATGCGAAGCATTTGTGAAACTTCAACGTTACGTTTAAATGACGAAATTTCTTTTAAAACATAACCAGACTCGATTCAACTGACAAGATCAACATACGATGAAATGACACTGCTCCTAAATACGACCAACGTTAAATACAACGTTCGGATAACATAGAGTATGAATGTATATAGAGTTTCGAGTTGATGCAAACATTGGATAGTATCGACAAGGGCGCCTCGAACGAAAAACTTGGCAATACTAGAGAATTAACAAGTGCGTCTAGGAAAATATTATATCTACTTGTATACGTGTTCAAAAAAGATATATTTATCAAATCGGTATTTTTTATAGCGTACTTTACAGCAAGGAATGTAAACAAGCAAAATCATTAGTCATCAAATGCGTAGCTTACTATGGTATTGCATGGATATATCATATACTAAAGATTTCAAAGAATGCATCACAATAATCGACATAAATCATATCCATACGATATATTAGATATATTAGAAAAGTATATATAATATTAAAAACGTTTAAATGATAACTCCAACTTTATTATTGTCCTAGTATATTTTTCTTTTTTCTATTACTTGTATGTAAGGTATCATCTAATACTCCTATATTCGTATGGTCGTCCTTCAAAATATGCTTTATAATTATTGATATTACTCACGTTTTTTCATGTCTGCATATCAAATCAGACACGACATCATTTCAGTGTAAACTCTGAGATTCATTATATCTTAATTCTAAATATATATTTTTCCTTGTAGTTTATCTCCGTTTATATAGCGTGTTTTTTAAAATTAAATGGTTTAGAATTTATTTGTAGGAATGTAGATTAATAAAAAAACGAATTAGCTTTCCTGAAACAATCTCCACGGAAATTGAATGACATAGATACATAGATACAGAGTTAATTTTTCAAATCGTTGCTGAAGAATCATTCAATTTGTATGCTAAGCAGATTATCGTTTGTTACCATGACGCTATTGACGTTTCAATCGTTGTGGCTTTTTAAGTCGCTCTATCGCAGTCTAAAAAGCGGGTATCGATTTTATTTGATTTATACGCCAGGAAATTCATCCGTGTCAATCAATGCGCGGAGAACTATGGTGTAATACAATACCTGCATTATATGTGTCAAGGCCCTTTCAGTCTACCGCATTAAACCTCGATAAAAATGTGACTTAAAAAACATTGTTCAACGATAGCGCTCGTTTTCTTTTTACCCGATTCTCCTTTGTATATACCCGTTATTATTTTTTTCACGTTATTTTTACAGCGCATTAGGAAGATTATCTCACAAATAATACATTGACAATGTATTCAGATAGTGCTACGCGAGAAAACCAATAAAAAGCCCACGGATGAAAATTAGTGTTATAGTAAAAGCTCCGATTAAGCAAAAATACCGGAATTAACGTTAGTATCAGAGACACCAAGTAAATTCGATTCGTTATGCCGCCGTAGTTTGTTTTTGCGCGGGGAACGTCGAGCAAGGCACGCCGGGACGATAGAAGACCCTGATAGAAGACCCTAATCGTGGGCCAATCAGAGGCCAAGATTGTAACACGAGCATTTCTGTCTTGTACTCGAGCGAGGAGTTATCGTTGTCGGCTCGGGCGAACAAAAATTGTTGAGTAAATCAGTACACTTGAAGAAAAACTGTACATAGCGTTGAGAATAGGGAATTGGGAACGCATCCCTCCTGTAATCGTTGGTGAAAGTGTTATTAATACAGGTACGCCGAGTGTTATTAGTTTATACATTATAATTCCGACCGGAAAAAAGTGCCGTACGTCAAATTCGGTTTTGACTTTAATATTTCGGGTCTAATACGGCAGGCCTGTAAGTATACCGAGGTAATACGACCTACTTTTCGTGATTGCGTGCACGGATATTATTATTCGTATTATCCCATATCGACAAAACATTATCCTCCCGCGTTTCGTCCCCGTTACTACCCTTATACGTATTTGTATATCATATTAGGCTCGCCGTGCCTTTTACTCTTCTCCGAGCACGATCAGTATGTTGTCATGCCGGCATATGACATACATGCTACTGTCAAAGTCGTGCGGTGGCCACTTTTCAGGTTCATTACAATTTTAAATCGCGTATGTGTGATATTATCTTTTTCAAGATCCGCAGTACCATATTCTGTTTTCCCCCGAGTTTCGCTGATTTTACTAAGGGGTTTAACCCCCTCTTTCAGTGGGTCCTTTTTTCCTTTCTTTTCTTTGCAATATCTCGCTTAAGTGCCAAACGTTTAGCAAAGTCATTCATTGTTATTGGTTTTTATACGGTAAAAGTAAATCTTAAAACGACTGGTACATTGTCCATCTGTGTGATGTTTTTTCTTTTTTCTGAAGTACAATAGTATATGCAGTGGAATGCATAAATACTACATTAAATTACAATTTTTTGACCTACGGCAAGCTATAAATCATACTTAATATTAATGATTGCAGAACTAATAAAATGTCGGACCGAAAAGCTGTAATCAAGAATGCGGACATGTCAGAGGAGATGCAGCAGGATGCTGTTGACTGTGCCACTCAGGCTCTTGAAAAATATAATATAGAAAAGGTAAGATAAAAGTGTTCTAAACCTAGTTATTTTGTATTTTATAATATTGTGTGGATTGTAGTTTTTTAGTAAAAGTTATATTAGAAGAATACAGAAGAAATAGTTTAATGTCTGAGAAATATTTTGTCTTTTGTAATGATAAAATAGAATTGAATCACTTTGTAATCATAGTTTGTTGACATATATGTATTTTTACTTAGTTGTGTAGCTTTAGGCTTTTATGTGGTTGAAATGCTTGAGCCATTATTGATAAAAATGTATGCAATGAACAGAAGCAGAATATTCCATTTTAAAATGTAACTAATGTCAGTCATTCAGTGCAAATTGAATTATAAAGTCATTTTCATATTAATTTTTCTTCTCTGTTTTGAATAATTAATAATCATGTTTTTTTACTAGATTTTTAAATTTCTTTTTAAAGAATTAGAGAATCAAACAAAGCAGTCCTTGATTATATACTTTCTTATAATTAATAAGAATAATCTTTGGCATGGTATTTAAAACGTCAGGACGTAATTGGTCATTCATTTGTTTTAGGATATCGCAGCTTTTATCAAAAAAGAATTTGATAAAAAATACAACCCGACGTGGCACTGCATTGTAGGACGTAACTTTGGAAGCTATGTGACGCACGAAACAAGACATTTTATCTATTTTTACCTGGGCCAGGTAGCCATCCTCCTCTTTAAGAGCGGATAAGCTGATTTTTATTCTCTGTACACCATCTTTCCTTCTTCCCTCCCTCCCTTCACTCACGCTATACAGATTACATTAAATCACCACACCACCTGTAAGAGAAACTATATTATGTATACAAGGAAAATTTGTTTTCAAAACAAAGTGTACTCCTGACAAAAACAAAAGGAAGAAAAAAGAGGGGGATATCAACATTATCAGCTTGATATTATATATTAAGGAGGATAAAATGGGAAAATTTATGTAGAGAATTCAGAGGGTAGGGAGACTAACCGAAAAAAAAAAAACACCTGACATACAACCTTACATGTTAAAATGTATTGTGTATGCCAAAAAGTTTGTTGTGTTCTTGTTTTATATTAGGTATATATGCGAGGTTGAGTTCAATACTGGCGATTTTAAGTTAGTAAATTTTAGTGTCTACACACTATGTCAACATACATAGTAATGTGTCATTTTTATCATATTACTATGCTTGAAGAACCCATATAATAGTCGTTATTGATGAAACAAAGGTGGTCATGATTTTCTGCGATCATTCTTTCATATGAATTGCAAATCGCCCATCCGTGATGCAATGTTAACACGACGACTAGTTGACTTTTCGTTTCTTTCGCGCCTAGATCATATTTTTCATCGAAGCGAATTTCGGAGATTATCAAATTTCTTCATATACCGATGCACTGCATTACCGTGCATAAAGCGAATGATATCACATGATATTCCAAGTCATTCATTGCCACCTTCACGATTTTTTATATTATGCACAGAACTTTACAAACATTTTATCTCGAGGCAATATATACTTAGAGAAATGTTTGTTTCCGATTTAAATCTGAAAAAGTAAAAAAGCAAAAAAAGCCATCTATTACGCCCGTTAAATTGTATCCTTTACGTAACATTCAATACTCCGTATTATGGTACTTATATATGATAAATATAGATTATACATATGATATACTATTTATATATATAGTGCAATCTTCAAACAATTTTTCATGCAGTATTTGATTATCGCAACGTTGCTACATTGTTCAAATTTTAGACTGACTATTAAACATCATCACAAGTAATATCCTGCATGGTTCTTTTTTATAAGAATATCACACACCGTTTTTATAACACGAGAGTCACTCCGATCCCGGTGTAAGCGGTATATTCGCAGGGCATTCGAAAACTTTGATTATCCACGGGCCGAATTTTTTTGAGTAAAAAGACTTCTTATTTGACATATCAGCCTACATCTGTTTTTCTATTACCTCTTATGTATATACACACACGGATACACCTAATACACACACACACACACACACATACACACCGCAGAGATATTGTACCCATCACAGTAATCGCAATTCGGGAAACCTCCTATTGTCACAAATCCGCACATGCAACTATGGATTATGCTTTTACTCGGGAGTACAATCCAAGTCCGCGTAGACTAGTGAAATTAAGAATACGATACTGCAGAATAAATTGCTCAGAAGGATACTGGAGGATTAACAAATGACAATGTTGATGAATTTACACACTCCGATAATTGTGAGTGCCCAAGACTTTTCACCGTGCTCATTTTAATATAGACGACCGAATGACCGTTATTTTTGAGACTAACGCAAAAACTTAATGATAATCCTCACGCCTATACCAGGATCGTGCATCGCTCGATGAGATTAACCGTGGTGATAATACGAATTTCAAATTGAACGAGATTTCATCAATGCTCACGATCCTCCGGAGAATCGATGTATCGGATATAATGGGATATTTTGACGCTGATTTAAGCACGCAATGCGGCATTACTGCCTAACGTCGGTTTAGCGAATACGTAGGGTACAAGAGAAAAGTTTCATTGCTTCCTGTCCACTGCAACGGCCGAATTATCGCGATACGACGAGGAAATAATCTTCCATGCGCATCTATTATGTCGGGATAACTTTAATGACTTGGATATAATTTATATTTCGAAAAATGGATGAATATCTTGGTGCGATGGATGATATCTCGGTCGGTGAAACTTACGTTTAGCGATATTAAGTAGTACGCGATATAATATTGTTAACGAGTTATACGGTTTAATTGTGAAACGATCTATTAGAAATTACCGATGGTACACGAGGTATGAAGTAGCGCATCCACTTTCCATCCCGATTACAGATGAAGTACGGCAAAACCTGTAGAATTTACAATAAAGATACTTATTGTTATTACCTAAAACAAAAAAAAAGGGCATGTTAATCACGTACAGGGTTTCTCTTGGCATACGAGCGTAACGTATTTCTGACACTCTTGTAAGGACAGCTACGGCATAATGTAACGGAAACGATATGTCAGTCAGGTTTATTAAATGGAAGTAAATTTATGATGTACGAATTGTCACGTGATCGTTACTTCGATTCAGGAATATCTATTTATGTATCTATATGTATGCATGTATGTGTAAATATATATACACATATATACATATATATAGCGCCATCCCGAAAGTACTTTAGACCTATTGTGCGCTTTGCGGAAATAAAATGTTCATTGGACTTTTGCACGTGACACGTGACTTTTTCAAATCTAGGATATCTCCTTCCGGGCCTCGAGGTGACAAAAACTCACCGTGGCGTTTATACGTTGCTTCGTTATATAGGGCTTAATCCCAAGCCCCGGTGCATCCTTACCGTGTATATACATGTTACAACGTACGTATAGCAACTACCTGTTGATACGCAATCAAATTACCCCGAAATATACATATATATATTGACCCTCGATCACCGAGAAATACGCAGAGGAGAAATAGCTTGTGAGAATCATTAATCATGATTTCTGTTGTGCAACGTGGATTTCTTAAAAATTCATTGTAAAAAGAGAACCATGAATTGACGTATAATCGTATTTTCCTCGATTTCGCGGAAAGGCTTATCAAAGGTACTGCTATTGCTCAAAAAGTTACTTGTATGTGTTTAAAAGACAATATTAAAAACTCGCTTGCCACGGTGTACCATGTGTTCCTCATTAAAATCCACGGCCAAAAAGACAAACTTGCATTTCCTGTGCCATTGTATTATTGTATTTTACGCGTCTCGATTGCAATGTACGATTAGCTTTGTAAATTTTATGTCACGATACGATTGGTAGTAGTAATAAGTAAAAGGTAAGATTCCTGTATTTTACGTTACTCGACAGGATCGTGTAATTTATCGTTACTTGTCATTAGATTGTAAAATGTACAGCGATGCACTGGGTATAGATCGTTGCGTGTAAAGCTTGCGATGCAAATTTAACCGGGCAACGTGGAAAGCTTTCTTTCGCACAGCCAACTTGTGCATGTAAATATAAAATGCAGCTAGAAGAATAGGAAAAACAATGAAAACCTCCCGCCTCAGTAGTTTATTTATTTTCATCTTTAGACATTAACATTAATCGACATTAATATTCCCCCTCGCATAATACATTAACGATCAGTCATCCATGATTACGTAAGTGAATGCTACGAACAGTAAGAAAAAAAATCGAAAAATAATCCCAGACGATAAGAATTCTGTTTTATCTTCGTGTACAGTTAACTCCATAAGTATCGATTGTGACTAATATTATTAATCGATGAAAAAATTCGATATGGCCGAAACCGATGTACTAAAAGATTTGATGGTCTGCCATTAAAATTATCGATGCAACGAGCTTCATAGTAGATGCATTTTGAATCCTCGTTGAGTGACCCTATTCGGTGTATACGGGAGGGTTTTAGAGGTCTAAATTATGCGAATATAAGATACGCCTCCACGCATCATTGACGATGAAGAAAAATGGAAAAAATAATACAAGGTGGGTAGAAGCGCCATTCATATACACTGACTAGTTAAAATGCATCATCAGTCGCGATCACAGTAGGGCCAATCTGAAAGGAACTCCCGAAAATAGTAAGATTCTTGCTGGTCGGTTAAACTGGCATCACTGCGGCACCTCGCGGTCAAGATCACTCAAGATGTAATATTTTCCGGTAAAATATTTTTGGCAGTTCATCGAAATGTTTATTACGTTCGAGATGCGCCCGAAGAGAATACGATCGTTTCACTAAAAGCAAGTTAGCGCTATGGTGCCTGACATTATGCCGCCGTTACGGGCAGTTAAACTTTTTCCGATTGTGTCCGCAATTTTCTTGTATATTAGATATAGTAATGTACTGCAATAGGATTTAACTGTATTAAAACATTGATCGCTGCGGTAAAAGTGATAACAAGCGAGAAAACCCGTGTGTTTTGCCGCTATGTAATTGACACAAGTTTGCTGTAATATTTAGATTAGATTAAATTAATAGTCAATGTTTGTGTTATTGACGTAGAAGGTTAAAGCTTGATGAATCAGAATAATTCTTTCCATCGAGTGTTATAGATGAAAATGAGTGGAGATATGTTCGAAGGAAAGGATTATCCAACCCAATGGGCTTTGAATCCTTCCGCGTATCAAAACATGAGTAACGATCAAGGTAAATACTTACGTTGATCTTCGACGCTCGTAGCTACGTCTATCTTCTTTTAGCTTTATTGGTATATATCTACTTGATACTTGAAACTCATTTTTATTTAGTTGACTGGGCAGCATTGGCTCAGCAATGGATCAAAATGAAAGAGACGGTCGTACCACCAGCTCCGCCACCACCGTCTATTAATTCTGTATGTACAAGCAACGATGGTAGCGGAGAAGCCCCCATGGATATGGATACAAAGGAAGACGATGTACCTCCGGCGCCACCTGCACCTACTATTAGTGGATCAAGTAAAGGATGTGACTATAAAATTTATATAGCTCCATTTTCTTAATGTTGTTATTGATGCACGATTACAACTATTTAACATGATCTTTTCTTGCATGAATACATATGTTGTATTGTTTATCATTAGGCGAATCTTGGAATCAGTGGAGCCAATGGGGACATTGGAATGCCACGGGTTCAGGAACAGGAAATTGGGAATGGAGCGGCGTACCGCCGCCTGGGGTTACCATGGGTTCGGATGGCAAACCTATGGGAATCCCTACAGTACCTGTAATCCCACCTGCTCCGACTATATCCACAACAACAGAATTTTCTGTACAACCACCCGCAGCAGCGTCATTGTATTCATACAATTCAGTGCCACCTGCTCAATCGTATAATCAAGTGAGCAATTGAGTTCTATCTTATACGATACGTTTTGTTACTGACAACATATACCGTTGTCTATTGTTTTGAATGTATTGCCGATATCTTGTGCATTCTGTAAATGTTAATCAGGTTAACAGTTACTGGTCTGGGGACACACCAGGTACAGTTGCTTCTCAACCACCTCCATTTATGAAAGGAATTAGGCATGCAAATAGGACTCCGCATATAAGAACAATGGATACAGTACGATGTAGAGAAGAGCGAGAAAAGACGCCGGAAGAAGACACAAGCACAACTATAGGTAAATTATCCATGTTTAAATGAATATACGAACTACTGTACATGGAATACAATTTCGATTTTCTTATTTATCTTATGTGCTTTTGATGCATAATAAAAAACTAAATAACATTACCCAGACGCAGCAAAACGTAGGCAATTGCCAGCATGGATTAGAGAAGGGTTGGAAAAGATGGAAAAGGAAAAGCAAAAGGCTGTAGAAAGGGAAAGGCAGGAAATTTTGAGGAAACAGGAATTGGAGGCACGTAAACAAGCAGAGGACGAAGCCCGTGCCGTTTTGAATCCTGCTAAAAGCAAATTCGTAAGTTTTTATGATTTCTCCTTCCATTGCTACGAATATACACATAATCAAAAGACTGCTAGAAACTCAGTCATATAATTTTAAGTAATACTCTATGTTATATTAAAGGTGCAATGTTACCCATTTCTCAAGGACTCTCACCAAGTAAACTTTTATCAATATCAATATAGGATTCCGATTCTGAAAAGGAGACGGAACAGGAATTTGATGTGGGGGTACGAGGACAACCGGCTACTGAAAAAAGTTACGAACGCACACCGGACATTCTTCTTCGCCCACGAAAATCTCGTTTCAGAGACGCCGATTCGCCCGATTCTCATACGTTTACCGATGGAAGTCCGACTACCGCGGCCAGCGCGATCGCAACCACGCAGAAACGTTCACGAGAGGAAATTCTGCAGGCCGTGGTAATTCTTTTACCGTCGAATATTGACGTTCCATTTCCAGGTGAAATCGTAATCGGAAAATTTCTCGCCCAGATGTTAAAAGTCCGGAGATCGCTTACCGAAATTCTTTTGGAGGTAACCAACGAAGAAATTGGTGTTGTATGCAGAGAGGTTTGGAGCCGCGCACGTGCCAAAGGTACCCCAGATAAACACGATAGAACTAACAAATTAATATCTCGTACTTTTGCTCACCAATGCACAGAAACTGACTTTCGCGAGTCTTGTGCAACTCTGCGGTGAACATTACCCGTCCATTGTGTAATATAAGGTTTAAATATTAAACTAAGATTATTCAATTCATAGACTTACTTATTCGATAATTTCAGGATATCCTATCTTATTTTTCAGGATTAATGTACGAAGTACGTGATCATGTATTTGTACCGTTGATCGTCTTCTCGTGCGTTGCCAATGAATAATTTGAAACTGAAATTGGATGTTGCGTATCGGTGCGCCTTTTAAATTTTCCATGTGAGAAATGCAAATACTTTTCGAGCGGATAAAACAAAATTTTTATGGTGTTTCCTTTTATGGAAAGAAAAGATATATCAAGAATCTATTACTTTTTACCTTTATAGAATGTTATAGAAAGTACTATTCAAATTAGTATACATCTTTTATTTGAGCATTTTTCATTGTTTCTACGTAGATATTTTTTTGACCTCGGTCAATTGTATAACTTATGAGTATGATGTATATTGTATGTATATATATATTTCTGCATACAAAATTTTGACGTAAAATTGGTCAAATCTATGCTTAATAATAAGCCACCATTCGTAAATACTGAACTAATTCCATGTATAACCAGTTTCAGTTTTAACTCGTTAACGATGTAATGCTAAAGATTTCCTAAGGTACATGAGGAATGAAGGCAGTGTCGACTCTCCTTGCGAATCGCTGATCAGAGCCATTTAATTTTGGGGGGTATGCTGACGATAAACCTTAGCAATTGGTTACTAAATGCGTGTGTATTGTAAGTCCCTGCAGGAGAGACCCCCGTCGCATCCCTCAACCACATGGCCCCTCTTGCTCAGATCACTCGTAAGCTTGGTGAGTCACTACAATATTATAATCTTCACCGCACGGTCATCCTAGGAACGGTCGTACACACGGTTATGCTTATAAAGATGCATTCGTGCATTGCTATACTATGTTTCAATGTACGCTAAAGAGAGCATTGCGAAACAGAAGATGTCTTTCAGGACATTTTTGAATGATAGCAGCAGCAAATTTAGTGGTCAAGCGTATGTCCTTTACTCCAAAAGAAGGAATCTGTCGAAATGCGAGAGAGGTATGTAAACCTATGTTTGTATGATGTAGGTCTGGGCATCTATGGTGACAGTAATAGCGAGTCCGAGGAGGAGCAGAGCGAGCATGTCCAGGTACAAAACGAGGATAGCGACGAAGAGCTCATTGTACGTAGCATTTCTTTCGTATCGTGCATACACTACCTGAGTAAAAAAGACGAAAAATAAAGGAGGGGAAGGAGGAAGAAACAGGAATTCACGATAATCAAAAGAATTCTTCACAGGAGCGATTGAAACGGAGGCAACAAGCGTTCAAAAAAACGGAAGAGGAGATCGAGGCCCGGATCGCGGAGGAGGATCAAAAAGCCGAACAGCGTTATGAGGAGCAGTGCAATAAGCAACAGGAAAATCATACTGGTAATACAAGCTGCAGGGACTCAGGTATGTTTCGAAAGATAATAAAATTAAATCGGCCTAACAGTATTAAACGTAACTACGTGACATCATACTTTAGTTGATGAAAAAGAAACGGTAAATAATCAAAGAGAAGCGTCTGAAACTTTATCGAGCGGCGGGCAAAGTCCACAGCAACAGAATATTCTGCCCGATATGGCCAAGCCGGCTAGTACACCATCGGGATCGGGAGAGTCCAAATCTAGCAGTTCGGAGTCCTCGAGCTCGGACTCGAGCAATAACTCTTTGAAGAAGGGCAAAAGGTCTAACAAGCAGCGCGATCGAGAATACAGAAAGAGGAAGTCTAAGAGTAGAAGTAAATCAAGATGTAAAAAGTCTAGATCGCGTTCCTCAGAGCGTGGCCGTAAGCGCAAGTCCAGGTCTAGGTCGCTAAAGTCCCGCAAAGAGTATCGTTCGAGGTCTTCGAGCAATTACAGGTCTAGCAAAAAGCACAGATCCCGATCGAAGAACAGGAAACGGCAGAGAACACGTTCGAGGAGCTGCCGACGATCCAGGTCCGCCTCAGTGAACAGAAAGTGGTCACGATCCCATTCCAGGGGAAAGAGAAAATCCCGCTCTCATTCGAGAGACAGAAGAAGAAGCCGCTCTCACTCGGCTAGGAGGAGCAAATCGCGGCCCAGGGAAAAACGTAGAACACGTTCCCCCTCGAGGGCCAGGGACAGATCCAGATCGCGGACAAAGGAGCGAAAACGATCGCGGTCTTACATTTCTAGGGGCAGGAGGAGGAGTCGGTCTAGATCTAGGGGACATAGAAAGTCACGATCTATATCGCGACACTCGAGCCATCGGGACGGTAAGAAGTCGTCACATCGGTACAGAAATTGAACCCGACCAGCTTCTAGCCCAAGGTTGTATATACATTCATACTAATAATTTTAAACAGAATTAATACGAAAGAACAGCACACCCTTACGTTCACCCCCTCCCTCCTATTCATCCCATGCCCCTCTTGTAGGTTAGAACGTGCGAATGCGAAGAGATTTTAAACTCGTTGTCCGTCGGGGTTTTTGAATCAATTTTTGTTAACGAATAGCCGCGGTTTGATCAGAATGAAGATATATATGTATATATAAACAGAATCAGGAATCTCCGTACTTATGTATTGTGATCTTAAAGCGAGGCTTTTTGTCCCATTACATAATGGTCTATAACTGTGGTACTTTTTCGGAATTATCAAAATCCCTTCGTGGATTCTCCTATGTTAGGTCATATAGAACTGGTAGATGAAACGCATCGACAATGAGTTTCTGACGATTAGTTTTGCGAATCGCAAAATGTGTCGCGCGTTAACATTGTTCAAGGTGATTTCCGGTAATAGATACACCGACTCAAAGGCAAAATTATGTCTTACACCACGAACACTTTTTAATTCTCGATAACTATTATCTTATCCGCCAGTCATAACGTTCTTGCTGTCTCATTTGTAGTCGTGTATTACGCTATTTTTAAATGAGAACTAATTATTGTTACGTACCTTATCTCACTGGTCTTCGCCATACGTTCCAATACTAATTCCGACCATGGATTTCAAATTCCGTGGAGTGTATGCATTGTTTAATAAGCAATCGTACATTTTGACATTGCATCAGAGTGCGAATAATGCGGAGGGATGAGTACGCTCTATTGGTGGAGATCGCAAATTGCATTGTGTAAATATAATGGGCTAACTTTCGCGGATTTAAAGAGACGATGATGATAATTAGCGATGTATAATGATATAACTTATTTTTTTTGAGCCTGTGGTGTCTCATTTTTCTTTCTCCTACATTCTTGTTGCAAGACTAGCAGATGACGCGACCACGGTACACGATATGTAAATCCTATCATCACTTTTATCATTCGCTCGTCGATATGATTCGATGCACAATTGGAGCAAACTTATATACCTGCTGACATATACCTGTATACCATATGTATAGTCTTTATTATACAGTACATGGTAAAAGCAATAAACGTTTATTACAAAAGTGAAGAGCACATGTATTCTTTACGTGGAAAAATCGTCTCTGCGATCGTCCATAGAGTCGCATCAGTCCTGCGCTCAGTAACAGTTAATTGTAAATTGCGCCCAAAATTTCTGTAAGACTATCGCAAAGAAAATCCAAATTGATTCTTGTATAAACTTTACTACATGGTTTAATCTTAAGATGTTGAACAAATTGTAACATAGAAAGTGTATACATTAAAATTGTCCTCTTCTGATACACAGACTATGCACGATCTAGTACACGTTGGGTAAAAAAAACAGAGTATTATCATTGTCATCTTTCCTTTTTCTACATACAAAAATAGAGTTTTAATCGACACATTACAGAAGCAGCTTTACGTGTTTCTCGATTGCAGTTCCATAAAGAAAATTAATTTCTTATTTAACTTATTTATAGTCTATGCTTTGTATTAATAAATATTCGAACACATTCATTTCCATAGTTCATTAAATATTGGATACAAAGCACTCGACACGTGTACAGAGATAGCAAAAGTCAATGAAAGGCATATGTGCATACTTTTGCATAGTATGCATTACGAAAGAATCTAAACAACATAAGCAATAAATATTTAAAGTAATACTACTTTAAACTTAACAAGATACATTGCCACATTATGTAACACTTTCTCGTGAGATGCCATGAAAACGTTTTCATTGCCTGAAAAAAAAATGTACAACAAACAATCCACTCGCAACGATCGCCATTCACGATATTAATCAAATACTTTTCACTTAAACTCTCTTAAGGCGTACGATACAGCACGATCGATTTTAAACAGAATTGGCAATTTCGAAATGTGTATTTAAAATACCAGAGTTATAGACTCTCTTTCGACTAAGGCAACAGGCCGAACTGACGGATATCTGTCGAGCTTACGCTTGCTGGTCGCTCAAAGTTTAACAATCTTTTATGTAGACTATAGAATGCATTAGAAAAAAAAAAACATGGATCGACTGAAACGAGTACGATTGGCATTGGAGATTTTTTTTTTCAAAAACTGCCTCCTAATTTATAGATTGAATGTGTTATATGCAAAATAAAATTTCCACGAATCCTAGGAATTCTATTTTGTTTCAGCATCTTCCACTGGCTTCCACTCGACTTCAACATTTTGCGTTGATTCGATACGTCGACGCACACCGTTGTGGTACAGTCACTTTGAAGTATATCACATTCAATCTCTTCGACATTGTGTAAAGATATATGGTATAATAAATAGTAATAATCTTTAAATCTGTGTTGCATCAACTAACATCATCGATTGCGCCGTTCGTACCTATCTTTGAGTTCTGGAATTTCTAATTAACAAATAATCGGTACGAATAAAATACCACGATTGTAATTAAAGTACCGGGCCTGTTGACGAACTGACAGCAAAGGTACATACGTTTTTAACAATTTTAAGGCCAGTTGCTACATGGCTTCTTGGTTTTCTAAAGCGCAGCGTGGTTCGTTCGCTTCGAAGTTAAACGTCGCCAAAGGTTCCCAGACAAAATATACAGAACTTTTATCATTATGTATATCTTTATGCATGGGCGGAACTTTTACTATATCTTCTACAAAACATAATTATAGAGTATCGTTTAATTTATTTGGACATTAGTTTATTTAAATATGAGGCCTTGATTAACTGCCCTAATCTTTGTCGCAACTTGCGTAGAAAATTATCCTTCTTACAATTGTGTTCCAAAGTGATGTTGTTTGCTACTACCTACTTGCAACTTTATGTACATTCGGGCAGAATTACTCTTGATTAGTGTACTTTCACAGGTATCGCATAATTGACTACAGTAGAATTCCCTTAATCCTGCATTCAGTTTTGGTTGCAATTATATTCTAACGTTTACTTGCTCGTAGAAGTTACTTATCCTTATTGTTGCATTTGTACATTCGATGATTCGTAAATCTCAGTAATGCATAGATTATTGGAATTCTAATGCATTGCCAAAGATTTGTTACTACATCATTATAAATACGCAATTAGTATTATGAACATCACGCAAAATATGTATATATATACACTATAAAAGTCAGTCAGACGTTGTTATCAAAGATTGTGCATCCAATAAACTCTCTGTCGCAAGAATGGAACTGTTCATTATGGGTGCGCTAATTGCATTCCCTGACTTCTTGTTGCTAAATGGATGGAAACTGTCAATGTTCATCTGAACGGTATAGGTGTTAGTCTTTTCAACGGGAGATCCACAGCTACCGTTTATATTTAACTTCAATCGATTGACATCGTTGTGAAGTAGCCTAGCATAGAGTTCTACATGAGGTTGACCACCATTTCGGATCTCCAGGGCTGGAATCCAACGGAAGTAGCACTGTGCCCACAGTTCCAAGCTTGCAATACCGTACAATGGCTTTATAGCGCAATTCTGCGTAACGGTTTCTCCATGGGAGATAAATAGAGGATTGTAAAATAGTAATATATCTTGCTCATTAAATTGTTCCCTCCAGTCCCAAACGCTGCGAAGGATAAGGGGATTATTTGGGTCCTGTAACACATGTGAAACGTGTCAAATTCTCCCCTTCATAAATTCCATGATATATGACATGTTCCATTTTTCAATGATAAAAAAAAAAGGAATCAGGATAAATATGTTTGTATAAGAACAAGCACTTCATGTTGCATAATAAAAATGGCTTGTCTGGCAAGTAAAAAATTAGGTGAATTATCATGTACTAGCTGAATTAATGATAAGGTTCCAAGAAAGGTTACAAGAAAATTTGACGAAAAACTAATTACCATAGCTGCCATTGCCCTATCTTGTTCGCAATTAAATATGAATGTGTCAAAAATCGATACATGCGCTGTATCCCATAACGTTGTCAAATATGTTTCCGTAAATTCAAACTCCGTTGGAAATTGTTGACACAGTTGCCACACGCAGTCCAGAAATAGAAGAAATAATGGAGACTGTGAAAATGATATAGATTGAGTTACTTTCCGTGAAGGTTACTGGAATGATTTCTTACTCAATATGTTTGAAAAGAAAATAATAATGTCTATTATATAGAAAAATGTACTTTTTCTGAATCTGCTTTAACAATATGACATAGTCTATCACAAAACGGATGTCCACCAGCAACCCATTCTTTTTGCAACAGGGATTGAAATCCAGTAATGGTGCGGAAATATGGATCAAGTAATAATTGGACTAAGCTCGATATAACACAACACATATCTCTTCCTGCTCCTTCTGGAAATAGAAGACGTACATTATATCTGTACAGATTCATATACAGATTTCTTTACTTACCTTGTAATATAACAGACAATCCCATGTTGAAACAATCGTATGCTTCTGCAGCTTTTTGTAAACAATACGAAATGTACTTGAGCCATTTTGTACTCTCCAGTAAGGAGTAAAAATTATTATCCTGCATCCAAAACTGTCTGATATTCTCTAAAATTTATTTCACATCATTTCAAAATATCTTTTAAAATAAGTGCTTGTAGTATTAGTAACTTAACATTATAGAAAACTTACCTGGCGAACACAAGCTGGCAAATTTTGTGAAACCTATAGCTACCGATTTTACACTAATATCTTTACTCAATTCAATCACAACTGGCGGCATTTTACGAGGGTGGCTTTTGCGAATGTTCTCAAACATAATATTCTCTTGCATTCTCTCTGTAACCGTTGTTGACAGTTCCGACATTTTGACCAATGCTGCGCCATACGCATTCGACCAGGACCAGACCGGAGGGCGGTTACCTTGAAAATACTTAGCTGCGTCTGCCAGCTGATTGTCGGTCACGAATGCTGGTACAATTACATACTGTGACATGCTACGAATTATACTACTTAGTTACGAATAATACTTCCGAATATACTTCAGAACATGCATCTAATATGAACAAATCAATATATGAGGTTTTGTTGATTTTATAATTATATGCATGATTTTGATTACCTGGGGCAAAGTTCAAATTTTACATTAACGGTTGACAATCGCCAGCCTTTTCTCACTTTTTCATTCCTTAAAGTACGTTCTAATTCATTTTGCCAGTCTGAAATATCCCGAAATAGGTGAACAGCTTTGTGCAGACTACTATAATAAGGCTCTCTAAAAAAGTATGGATTTTTTACTGATTCAATATTCATAAACATCGGAATAAATTCAACAAAAAGACATGAACAATAAATTCACATTGTAATGCTTAGTTGAATTACAAAAGAATATTCAATAAACGAAAGTGAATAGGTATCAAATACAAACTTGTAATCATAGGCAAATAATAAATTGTGTGTGCTCGGAAAAGCATGATGTAACAAAGCAGTCAACAAATTTTTTCCATGTCCAAGGGGTGAGAATTTAAATGAGAAACACCAGGTCCTTAAATTCTGAAATGCACAATAGATTATGGAAACTGTGAGCAGATTCTTAATGATGAAAACGACTTGCCAATTATATTAAATATATTTAGCTCTGCAATGACAATAGACAAAGAGATAAAATTACCTTGCAAATGATAAATATTCCCTTCACTTTGGATGGTACAGTATTGCCAGGTACCAATCTCCTCTTTTTATCACCCACCATTATATAAATATCATCAATATTTGTCAAACAGGTATCGGTATATCCATAAAGGTGATTTTGTTGATGAGTTACTTCCTACAAATACAACATATTTTTTGCACAGAGATTAAATTTAATACTTCTTACAATTCTTTTTTACACATTCTATGTAAAACAACAATTTTAGAATAATTACATATCTAATTAAAACATCCAAGTATTGTTTTACTCTTACCTCTCCACTTAGGTCATCTGTTGTGATGAAACTTAGCTTGAAATTTGTAACCGCTAGAATGCCAGATGTTCCTTGCTTGAAATCGCCGACTGGTGAGAACATAAGAACATTTTGTGCCTCGGAGATGACAACCTCGCTCGATAAAAGTTTAATGTTAGTTTCACCGAATGAGTTACGCCGACTAGAACCCAGTGGCTGTTTAAGAAGATAAGGACACTTTAAAAATTAATATTTTTATTCATATATTACACTGTCGTAATGATAAAACTTAAAAATATTAGTGCACTTGACTATACTTACAAATTAAATCTATGCATCCCTTATTATAAGACAATAAAGGTCGTGGATAGAAGGAAAAAGAAATTTTTTAAAATATAAACGAATTTCTGGATACACGGTGACATTTGACATTTTGCAGAGGTTAGGAACGAATGTTTACAAACGAACGCCGAATGATGCTTACCTGCATTTCGTGTTCCTCGAACCCTACGTAACTTATAAAATTGTTGCAGCCCTTATTTTCCATCCTGGATGTTTAAACAATTTTTATCGAGTGCAAAAGAATTTTCATAATGTAAGTTACATAAATACGGGCATTCAAGATAACACCTGTATTTTATTTTCCTTTTATTAACCCCATCCTTGTGACCCGACTGGATGTAATTAATGTAATCATAAATTAATGTATTTTATAATCTATTGTAGAATCTTAATTTACATAGAATTATACTACATCCTCACGCGCACCGCCATACATTACGCATTTTTTATCTCCGCGCTAATACAGTCAATGGCACGCACATTACCTAGAAGGAGTTCTAGGGAACATTTCAAAATGTGAGGATTCTGCAAATTCGATGTTTTTTATTTTATCAATTCTTTAATTAGTTTGCCAATCCGATTTTCGCCTAATTGTTATATCAATCATCACTTTAAGTAACACGATAATAGAAATAATGTAAGATTCTTGTAAATACTTTTTCTCTCTGCTGATCCTTCCTAATACAAAATTTGAAATTTATTTTAATGAAATATTGGAGAATGTGTTATAATCATTATTTTTTTTTTTTTGGTTATCATTTTAGATTACGTTATTGAGTTCAAAATTTCTTCGCCAATGTTGGCTGTAGATAATAGAAGAAAGAAAATTGTACATCGGTCGTTGAGCCACTAAAATCTGCGAAAAGGGCAAATGCTAAATTGACACCTTGATGACACCATGTATTTGGCGTAATGTAAAATTTTCCTGTCTCTAGATTACCATTGGCGGAAGTGAAAACGGGTATAATTTAGAGATATTGTAAAATAAACGGAAATATTACAGTGATATAGTAGATAATGGCTGGGATTTCCACATGAGCTCTACATTTTGCCCATTATCTCTACATAATTTACCACATGATTTATCGTGCTATCCGTGATTCAAAATCTACTTGGAAATGGTTGATTTTTGAGTAGGGCCGAATTAAGACTCTTTGAGGCCCTATGCGATTAGAACAGTTGTCTCCATATACATCTAATCAAGAAAAATTTTTCTTCAATGGCTTAAGGACATGCAATAGATAAGAATAGACACGATTTTAGTAGCCGATGTCAAAAATAAAAATAATATCTTTAGAAACGCAGATTTATAGCGCAACCTTAAAGTACTAGATACACAATGCAAAAGCCAGGGGCCCATACAAATTTTACCAGACGACAGCGCCGCCGCGTGCACACGTTGAACAGTTACGTACTATAAGACGGCGATACGTTGTACATATGACCGTAATACACGTCACTGTCGGATTGACAGTTTAATTAATCAAGTTGCATTGAACCACAGTATTCCATAGTGCACATGCTGGCTGAAGATCGAACAAGATATTCTGTGATCGTTTGTCCGCCGAGTGTAACCGTTCCTCAGGATGATTTGAGGGATTTGCATTTAATAGGAATCCAATCCTGGCTCTGATCAGTTCTTTAAGGTTAAAAGGTAATCCGATCGCATCGAAATATTTTTCTTTAAACGTGTCGAAAACGATGTCTATGGCAGCGTGGTGTGACGGAAGAGAATGATATTCGCGAATTGCATCCTTTCGATAATAACACGAGATCATGATGGAAAAATAGATAAAGATCCGTCTTCCTCTCGGTGAACCCTTTTTGTCGAGCGCACGCGACGATGACCGTGGGATAATAGTCATACGTCCATCGTCAGTGGAATGTTTTTTTCCCTCCTTCGATTAATATCTCGCAGAAGTGTGCACGTAGTATCATTACATAACTAATATTCAGTCTTTACACCGTTCTCGGTATTGTCGGCCAATTGGTATAAATATAGCCTAGAATTTTGTCAACGTGTCGATTGTTGATGCATCGTATTTATTAATTTTCGGCGATCGTGACTTTCATTTTGATGTAAATTTTGGCATCAACATTCGATGGGCGTTGAGTACAATAATCAGATGATACAAACACATGTGGTTTTAAATTGTATACAAAAAAAAAACAACAGCCGGGAGGAGATGACAAAGGATACTATGATATCCTTATATGTTCTTGCTTTTTCGGACTCGTTTCTTGTTTTTTCTCTTCTATCTTTTTTTCAATACAGCTCATTAGAAATAATAATGTCGCATATTCATGATACTTGTTAAGGATTTGTTCCTCGTGCATTTATCTTTATTTTATATCGACCAATTACAGTGTTGCGCTTTGATCGTATGATTTCATTACCCACTTTAAGTTGCGATTATTTTATGATTATATATTATGTTTTGTACCCAATCCTCTTCTCCTAATATTAAATTATTGCAGCTTCTGCTTTTTATAATGACAATGAAGTAAGAGTATTTTATTGTGAAATCCTGGTATTGAACAAAGCTCTGGAAAGAGTTTAATATTTTGTAGTGTGATACCTTCATGTACTTCCTTAAAAAATGAGTATCATATAATCCTTTACGAAGAGCACCATATGTAAATTTATCATAATTACATTATGCTTGTGTATCCTGAGCCAGTTTTTTTTCCATGTTTTTTGCATGTTCACGATATTTGATAATAGCATGGCCATTTGCAAATCTTTCAGTTACCGCACTTTTTTATACTTTTTAATCGCTTGTGTGTGTAGCATGTAATATTATTTGCATCATTTGCATTTATGTTTTTAAAAGTATGCCCCCACATTACTTTCACTTCTCATTCCCCTCTATATTGACGACTAACACAATTAAAACAAACAACGCATATAAGATGAGAGAAATACCTATTGTAAGCGATTCTTCTTTTTCCAGCTTCTTAATTTTTATGTCAGGCCTATTGTCTGCTTTGTACACGTATGTGCGTGTATATGTGGCTTTTGTCCAGTCTATGCTTTGCTACAACTCGTGTTGTCAATGATTAATCACCAGAGTTAGATTTCATCTGATGGACAGATTTGTATTTGGCATCACTACATAAATCATGTTATTTTTTAACATTTCATGCGTTATACATTCGCAATTGAGCGTCTTTGCCTCTATTTGACAAATCTGTGGGTAAATTTGTGCATAATTAAATTTAGATGGTACTTACAATTTTTTTTAGAATACCTTGCCTCTTTCTACCTGCGATAATATTAGTAACTAGTTCATCGTGCAGATTGCCTAATCCGTGCTTAGTGATGGTCAGAAGACGGGTAGGTCGAAAGACAGGCACTGCTTCCAGTGTGAGCGCCACCAGCGCTACAGACAATTCTGAGAGCAACTATCATCGGGTGGACAGCCGGGGCTCAATGAGCACCACCACAATGATGCCTGTACTACAGCGCATGACACGCGAACAGCTTAAGAGTTTGCTAAAGGAACGTGGTCTGCCTATTTCAGGAAACAGGACTAACATGGTACACTATGCACCCACCCTGCAGATAGTTCATTTTGTAGCATCTTATAGAATTTTGAATGCACATGATTTTATGTTGATATTAGACATAACAATTTTTTTTTTCTCAATAGTGTTTAATAAAAATAAACAATGCTGATACATTGTTAAAGCATTTTGTAATGGTCTACTGCTTTGTTTCTAGTTTATCTTTGGATTGTATCTTACTTAGTATTATTTATATCGCATACAAGGGCTAAGCAGTGTTTGTCAGCAAAAGAGCTACATATGTCTCATTTTGACGTATTGTAGATAGATTGTATTTATTCATAAATAGCAAATTGATAATATTATTTTGTTTATGTATACTCTGTGATGTGTACTCTCTGTAATATTTGCTTAAAATGAAACAGAGTGTTGTACATTTTTATGTACGCGGTGGAATATTTTTAATAAACAACTTGTTCTAAGCGTTCTATAAAGTATTGCACGAGAAATATAGAACCAAAAAGTAACCCACACATGCATGCCTACCATTTAATATGTAAGGAAGTTGAAAACAAGTAGTTACCGAATCCATAAGCTTTTTTCGATGTCATTTCCGATAATAATTCATGTAACTCTCCTACTTTAATTTCTGAATAATGTTTAGAAAGGTATATGTTACTCATGGTTTCCCCTTTTCTCCTTCTGTCCCCCCTCCTTCTATGAATACAAATTGTACGGACTTAGTTATGATTCAACAAAAAAAACAATTGCTCTTTAGTTTGCAATCATTGATACATGATGTAAAATGATTCCATTTTACATGATTACTCGCATAGCCTGTAGGACACTTATTCATTACAAGGTAAAGACGATTGTAAATTCCAACTATCTATGGTTGTTTGAAAAATCAAAGCAATATAATTTTCGCCTAATAAAGTGTCTTCCATTGTACTGTATCAGCTTCAACCGCATCATTAGTCTATTCTTTTATATATTTTTGCATTGTGTCACCATAGTTATTACACATAATGATTTCTTTAATGTATTTGTAAATATAAATATCTGATAAAAACATATTCTTATTCTAAGCATTGAAATCTTAGGTCCTTTATGATTCTTCATTCACAGATTAATCGTTTAGGAAGTACCATGCTGGAAAATAGCACTGCCGTTAGAAGAACAAAAGATGCATCTTCTGTTAATGGTGCTCAACCGACAACAGGAGAAAAAACATCTCTGCCATCGTCGCAACAAAATTTAACTCAATTATATGATGAATCCAGCATAGACGCAGATTCTTTAACATTATGGCAACATCCAGTTACGACGATACATTATTTTTTTCACGAACTTTGTATCAACCTGCTAAGTTTAGCAAGAAAAACGTTGCATTACAAACTTACTGTGTGGAGCATAATTTTAGTTATCATATTGTTTCTCACATCAAGCAGAGTTTCCGGTCCACAGCAAGAGGTACGTTGCTATTATATTGGTTACAGTTTTCTGAACATACCTGTGCCAGAATTGCTGAAAGTAAATAAATATCATAGTATGACACTATATATTAATCGCATATTTGCAGACATTTAAAGTATGGGAGGCAAGGCTGATATGGTGGCTGTATTGGGTAGGTTTAGGTGTTCTTTCCAGTGTAGGTCTTGGTACAGGCTTACACACGTTTGTACTTTACCTAGGACCACATATAGCGTCCGTTACCATGGCAGCCTACGAATGTGGCGCGCTTAATTTTCCCGAACCTCCATACCCCGATCAGATAATATGTCCAACGACGGCTGATCCTACATGGACAGCTGGAATTTTAAATATTATGAGAAAAGTACGTGTAGAAGCTATGCTATGGGGTGCTGGTACAGCACTTGGAGAATTGCCTCCATACTTTATGGCTAGGGCTGCAAGGACTAGTCGGAAGAGGAGCAAAGAAGATGAGTACGATCAGGAAGACCTAAAAGAACTAGAAGCCTTAGAAGCATTAGAAAATGGTCAAGATGTACCATTAGTAACGCGCATCAAATTAGCTATGAAACATTTTGTACAAAAGGCTGGCTTCTGGGGGATACTTGCCTGTGCGTCGGTAAGTATGACACTGATCAAGAACCTTAAAATATTTTAATGATATATATACATGCATATATTAATGAAACTAAAGATTTATGTGGTTAATGAAATTAAATTACTCGCAGATTCCTAATCCACTCTTTGATCTTGCCGGTTTGACTTGTGGGCATTATCTCATTCCATTTTGGACATTCTTCGGTGCGACACTTATAGGAAAGGCTGTCGTGAAGATGCATATACAACAGCTAGCAGTAATTATAGCCTTCAATGAAGAACTACTAGATAAGTTTATCAAAATACTAGCAATTATACCATATGTGGGACAAAGGTTTCAAGAACCGCTAAAGAAGTACCTTGTTGAACAGAAACAGAAATTGTATGACAAAACGTCTGTGGTAAGTATAGTTTACATTTTCTAATACATACTAAAGCAACATTCATTGCCAGTAATGCCAGTTTATTTTTCAGGATGGAACAACTACAATTTCATGGTTGTTTGACAAATTTGTAATGTTAATGGTATGCTACTTCCTAGTGACAATCATTCACGCATTAGCGAGAAATCATCATCGCAGACGAACCAAGGCAGCCACGGATTAAAGTTTAAGAACATGTAGGATGGACATATTAAATATAAAATTAGTTACAGAATGCAATAAGTTCCGGAGGTACTTGTTTTCGCGAAAAGCAAAAATAAGGTATTGGAAAATAATTGAGGGTATGCTAGAAGTTTAGTTTTCCAATTTTAATTATGATGCAAAGAGAAAATTAAACATGGGTGGCGTACAAAGATTTTCTCCTTCATAGTATGATTTTGGAGCAGTGTTCTTTAAAATGCAATTATTCCAAATGCTAGAGCCCTGATTTTACGGTTCCTCAAATTATTTCAATAATTTCAATTCAAACATTTACTCCAAAACTGTTTGGTTTCGTTAAATTGATTAATTTCTGAAGAGTCTTTCTGTAAACTATTGTGCAGCCATTGTTACTAAATAACCGGTACTCCATACGGATAGGATATAAAAAAGTATCTAACGTTGCATGATATGAAATACGAGTATTGAATTGGTAATAACTATTAACGAAGTAAGTCATGTCAGTGTACATATATAGTAAGACTTGCAGTAATTGTATATTAGTTTAAACTACGCCATATGCAAGATTACAACACTTGACCTTAAAAGATGTATAATGTAAGATAAAGGACTGATCATGAAACAGCTAAATTACCGTTAAATATATAGGAGATAACTGGACATGGTTAAAGCTAATAAGAATCTCACGGTAACGTTTGATTCTCGTACATTTTGATGAACAATTGTTATACAACATTTTCACGATGATTGATAATAGTCATATTAGTATATAGTAAACTGAGAAATTCAATAAGATTTAACAAGTCAATGATGGAAATAATTTTGAAACAAATTTTAGCAGAATGAATAAGCAAGCGATTATGTGTGTACGAAGGGAAATGTACATGACTTTTATAGAGAATTCAATTCCCCCCTCCCAAGTTTTTTTTTTTTTTACAGGCTGTGAACCGAAATAAAGTCTAAAAATACGCTTGAACGTACTGCTCATTAAGTAAGTCGCATAAAGTGATGATTCAGAGGCATAATTTTTTGTTTGTGATTGTGCGAAAAGGTTATATGGGCGAGATTAAACGATTGTGGCTTAAAACTAGATATAATGTAATCGTTTTTCCTCTTTATGATTAATAATTAAGCAAAGGCTCAAGTTTTTATATAAAACGCTGTACAGTTTATAAGGGCAAATTTAACAATGGATCATGCTTTCGCATTTTGGTCACTCGATGATGTTTGGTCTCGATGAGTCTAGAATAAGACGATTTGGTCTCGATGAGTCTAGAATAAGTTTAACTCCATAGCGTTTAAAACATGTATTTATGATTATTATTGTAAATCACATAACCATGTCGTTATAACAGCTTATTATTTTAAAGATAAGCAGAACTTTGATTCTATCATACACAATTGTACCATACACATACATTTTATACTTGTTTTATAGGCATATAATTAATGTAATTCCCATTCGTTCCTCAATACTTTACTTATATACATGTGCAAATCCACTTTCCATATGCTTTATACGAAATGTGTAATCTAAAGGGAAACAAAAAATTATTAAATATTTTTTGTACATATCATTAAACATAAACAATATGATACTCCAGTTTGAATATATTAGTTTGTTATTTAGAATATATTAGTGTATGACTTCCTTCATTGTCTGCCAAGGGATTGCATGTACCAAAGTACTGAGACGTGTCTTGCAAGGCATAAAAAACGACATCATCTTTGAATTTGCATTCGTTATTGAATAAAGCTGTGACCTATAAATCTTTTTTGTATAATCACAAAGAAAAAGTTTAAGGAGCTTTTGTATCTCTTTCTATCACTCGCCCTTTTCATTCTGAGCAGTAAAATCAATTTGATCGATAAATTATGGTGGCCAATAGTGGGAAATAGCCGACAAGAATTCATAGAGAGAGCTATTAGAATTGAGCGCATCACCTCTTGCCAAAATTGCATTACATACGCTGATATTTTGATACCTGTGTAACTAGTGCACATGTAATTTTATCAATATTTCAGTCGGTATAAGACATCTTGAAAACAGTTTATCAAGTAATGCATTTCTTGAAATACTCTAATCTTTTGATCCTAATACGTAGAGAAAACTTTTGCATCCTTAAAGCAGAATAAATACTGGAAAGTAGATTGATAAAAAAAAGAGATATTTATTTTGAACAGCAAGAGTTGAAATTTGTACAGATGCTAATTGCCCATTTAGTGTAATATGATAATACTACTCTTTATAATAGCTCAGTGTCTGTAGTCACTTAATTTTTATATGGAACTGCAAACTTAGTAACAGACATCGATTTTTTATGTTGCTTTTGAAAAGGAATTTATATCTGATGAAATAATTACATAGTGTAATTCTATTTGCATTAGGATTTCTTTAGTTGCCAATGAGAAATAGAAAATAATAACGTAGTGTATATAGAAATACACTCGCAATTATCAGATGCGTGAATTAAAAAATATATAAACTTTGAATACGTCTGTAATGAGGATATTTCAGGAGAGTATTGTACTCGTTTTCAACGAAAAATGTGTCTTAATTTTCTTTTTTTTTTTAGGAATGTTACTTATAAAGTTTTTAAAAAAAATCAATCTTGTATGTGAAACCGTGTACCAAGACATTCCTATAAAGTAGCGCATAGTAGATTACGATGTAAACGTAATTATTCCTTTGGAATCGTTAGGTCGTTGTTGCTTTCCATTAAAAATTTATCTGTGTTTATTTTTAATTAGTGTAGCATATTACTATCTAATATAGGGTTTACCTTATTGTCATTTCTCCTTCCATGTTAATGAGTGCTAAGTTGTGGATTAAAACGTGTGAAAATTTTTAAATGTATTCGAGAGGAGTGAATTTGTAAAATGCGTATAATACGTCTTATAACTTGCAGCAATCAGCGGTGCATGGAAAGTTGAAATGATCTTTGTAATGTGTTTCTTTTACATTCACAGCGTTTGTTTCATTATATTTATAACTATTGTATATAGTTATGCTCACATTCTTCGACAAAATATTATACATACTCAACAGTATCACTAGGATATCAGCAATGCTTAGGTATCAGCATTTTAAGCAAGGTCTCCACTATACTGCTTGTTCTTATAGAATCATGAAATTATTGGAAGTATCCAAAACAGCATGTACGTGTTACATAGTTTTTACTACATTCAAAACGTGCTCTTCAGAGCTGTTTGCATGTATTGGCATTAAAAGACATGTATGCAAATTATACTCATGTATATTCCACAGTCAAATTATGTATAAACGAAGATCATATACTTCGTTTCATAATTGCATTTGCAGGAGTTTTTTACCTGTATATAAATAATAGCCCTCTATAATCATAGCAGTTTGAAGATTTTAAATATCATACGGTTTATGAATTATTTCAAATCATGCAGTACATTTCTTTCGAAATATTACTGTATCATTATGAACAATTCATTTGACAGAGTTACTTTGGTTTTGTGTATTATGTAGCTATTGTAAAATAAATCGAACCTTTTCAAGGAATGTTAATATTGAGTGTAAAAGAGTTTTTATTCCCATCAACGCTATGCATCGATTTAGTAGTATTTATAAAATTATTTAAAAACAACGAAGTACATCTGTGTGTGCATAAAATAAATTTCAAGGGTTCATTATCATATGCATAAATTCTATATACTTTTCTGAAATTTTGTTAGTTTTAAGATAATTTGAAACTATTTGTTCCATTGCTTTGGCCCCTTGCAGAATTAAAAAAAAAAATATAAATATATTTGACCTGTAAATATGACTTGATTTGTATATTTTACTTACAGTAATATTGAAGGGTCAAATCTGCAATATCATGTAAGATACAATCAATATATCTAGTTGGCTTAAAATAAAATTTAAAACAAAATGTTTCTAATTCTTTATTTACAGTGTTTCATACATAAAGTGTAGATATTCCCTAAGACTCGTTGATGGAAATCACTTCAATGTATTATAAATTACAACTACATCATACGATGTGGACTAACGGTACAAGTGATCTGCATGAATATTACTAGCAATTTCTGATTCCCACTTGTCTCCGTTATTCAAAAGTTTTTCCTTATTATACAACATTTCTTCATGAGTTTCAGTGGAGAATTCGAAGTTAGGACCCTAAAACAATACCAGCATGAATATTTCTGCTGTATTAAAATTAAAAATTATAATTTTTGTACCTCTACGATTGCGTCAACTGGACATGCCTCCTGACAGAAACCACAATAAATACATTTGGACATGTCAATATCGTATCGTGTTGTACGACGTGATCCATCAGCTCTTTCTTCTGCTTCTATGGTAATAGCTTGAGCTGGGCAAATTGCTTCACATAATTTACAGGCGATACATCTCTCTTCGCCTGAAGGATATCTACCAGTAAGAATACAGGATACAAGATAATTACATGACAATAGAGAAAAAAACTTTTTTCACGACTCAATAAATTATTACCGTAGAAAAACAATATGTATAGTTCAAATACAAAAACAATATGTATGTTCTCTTTGCAATAAATTATTGCCAATATGTGTAAATACTCTAAACTTGTATATTCTTTTACAAACCTCCTCAATGCGTGTTCACCCCTAAACCTAGGACTCAATGGTCCCTTTTCGAATGGATAATTTATCGTTGCGGGTTCTTTGAACATTTGTGATAGAGCTACTCCCAAACCACGGAAAACCTCCTGCATAAATATTGTTTGGGCTGCATTTTCGGCGATGTCATTCCATGAATTTTCTTTAGATTCATTAACAATATAATACTTGTTGCGAACTGGGAATGAAAACAAAGCTCTCGGCGCTAATTGAAAAAGCTTGGCACCTGAAACACCATTGCTTCTGATGTATTATAAAAATAAGTGGAATACAGGACATAGTTTAAAAATAAAAAGAGTGACACGACATTTAATGCTATTTCACAAGTAGAACAGTATCACCTTTTTGAATAAAACTCGGTAGTTTTATTTTAATACGCTTTTGCTACATAACACAGGGACAACAACTTTAATCCAGAATAGATGTCTGGAGTATCAAACATTTGCACCACTAGTATGAAAGAATATAAATTACAAGGGTTGTGCAAGAATTTACGATAGATTGGTTAACTTATGTTCTAAGATCATTTTCACCAATGTTACCTGATTGCGTAATTAATTTCACAGAACCCATACTTGGAGTTATTCAATATATTCCATTCGTAACATCAATTAATATAAACGGCAATATTTCGTTGCAATAATAAGAAATGCAACGAGCAATACCTCAATAATTCAGCAAAAAACACTACGCATGCGCCAACGGCTGCGTGAAAATTCATTCTAATTCATACAGCGCCACGGACCGTACAGTTGTTAGATCGATAAAGTTGCGATATTCTTAAATACAATTTTGCGGCAAATTGACAAATATCTAAATCACACGATACTTCGGATTGCACGGTGAAAGTGGATAAACTTCACATTTTATAAACTAATTTATTAGAGGAGTGAAATAAAAGAAATAGAGAAAAAGACATGTCATCCATGCTTAAATAAATTTTAGGAGGAAAGTGTAATCTCCGTTCTATGCACATAAAGTAACTTTGATCTTTGATAAAGCTACGACGAAATAGAAACTTTGCACAAACATTCTATACGTCGAAAAAATCATGTGGCTAGTGACTATTAAACGACACCCATTTAATTGCATATGGTTAAAAAATATTTTTCAGATTGAAAATGGAAAAAATTAACGCGATAAGAACAGTAATCTTTCATGCTTGAATATACGGGAAAGAACTATCATCGAATGACGTCAACAGATGTAAACACGGTATCATGTAAGCTGATCGATGGAAATTGTGGTAAATGTTTAATCTTGATGGCGCGTATAACGGAAGACGGTAATTTATTGCCCTTCGTCTTGCCGGGCTTAGATCTTTCTGCTTTCTCTCCATCTCTCCCCTCCCATTTTTTTTTCCATTCCCTTTGCCATCAAATCCGTTATGTTTCGTAAATTCCTGTTTGTCAACTTTTCAAACGTTCGTACTTTATGTACAGGTCGAATAGAAAGTTTGGCACTTTCCTTGAACATTCAAATCTGATTTGCCAGCTCAAATCGTACCTCCGGGAGAAATCGCTGCTGCATTCACCCGCGTGTCGGTCATGCGCAAAAGGGTTCTGATCGATTAATAGTAACACGGTATAAGCTATGCTCGACCCTGACAACGGCACAGTAAGAAAGCCGGCAGCAAACGGGACGTGAATCAAACATGCTGCGTTTATTCAGAAAAATTCAGCTTCAACGCGCCTTCTCCACCGCGTATCTTCCGCAGCCAGAGACCAATCCGTCCGTGCTTTATGCTGGCGTAAGTACTTCAACCGTGATATAGCGATTTTCGAGCATGAAATATTTTTTGCGATGACAGGCGCGTTATATCTTGACGCTTTGATTTGCACAACGCCGAATTACATAATTAAAAATATGAATCGTTACCGCCGATTGTGATACGAAAAATATATTCGAAGAATAGCCATAGCATTTTAAATGTTATTGAGATCGTTGAGAATAAGAATATACCCGTATTGGTAGAGTGTCTAATGATTTTATTAAAAGTTTGCGTAGAACTTGATAAAGGAAAATGTGATAAGAGGACAATGTTTTCAGATTTGCACGTTTATTCGTGGTTTTGCTATATCTAAGACTTTAAAATTGATGTGCAGCAAGTTAAATGTATATGGCAAAGGAGCAAGTGAATGTATCATTGTATGTGTAATATATTACAATACATGTTATAAATAATAAGTAGTACGTTTTGGACAGATTAATTATATCGTATAATTTTACACATTTTGGGGCTTTTCCAGGGCCATGTCGGAATATCTCTATATAGTAGTGGTGTATTTGAATAGAAAAATGATATTATCTATTCTTATTAATTATGGCCAGTATCATTATATCACTTGTTTATATGCACTAAGTTTTTCTGAGTATACACACATATACTACTCATATTATTAAAGTGATTATTTTAATATTGGTTTATGATCGTTATTAAAATATTCTTATCTAAGGATAAATATACGAATGCATCTCATATATTTTTAAATCTACATTTTTATTTGTTCTATTAGATCTTTACTAACTTGTACCATATACCGTGTTACCACGTAACACACACACATACTAGTTATATGTATTTTTCACATATTATAAGTAATCAGCGGAATTTAATCTCTTGGTCTGTAAGTAAGAGAGGGTCGCTAAAGTGTAAGCATGATAAGCGATTCGTGGTTAACCTCGAAAATCCTAAAAACTCAGGAACAATAAAGAACGTGTTTACATATGAGACCTGTGCCGTTTGTCATTTTAACCCGCTTCCAGTATTATTTTAATATTATTTTTATTTAAAATTAGAATCATTTTTAAATTTCTCCGTGCAGTCTAATAAGTACATTAATCTCTACACATTCTCTCGCGAATTAATCTTCGCGATGTGATTTTGCATAGTCTTATTTTCAAGTGATAATATTCGCGACCAATTTTTTGTCCCGTTCGGCCGAATTTATGCGCTTAGATAATTTCTTGTTTTACATTTAACAGAAACGTATATAGTGAAACTTGATTTCAACCTACTTCTGAATAATTTTCCACAAATTCTATCATTTGAGTACAGAAAATAAGATTTAAGATTGTCCTTTTCGTTATTTAACACAACTATAAAAAAAAAAATTATTTTTAAATTAGTTTATTATTGAATCAAATAATAACCACACTCAGTAAATACAAAAAATAACAATAACTCGTAGGTCAAATGAGCGCAATGATTAGTCTTGGAAATGAAAAACAATGGAGAATCAAACAAATAAAATCAGAGTTTGCAAAGCTATCAGAATGTTTATCATAGTAAGACCATTTTTACGACCTTTTGTCTATCGGTAACGTTTACGTCGAAGAAAATACGGTATCGCCGTGTTAAGTAAGAGCGAAAAACGCGTCTGCGATAAATATGTTAATGAAGTTCGTTCACATAAGCGCTATTTATGGCATCCCATCAAATATATCTTATCACTGACAAGGTAGCACTTTTGCATAGAGATATATACGCAATTATATTGCGACTGCTAATCGATGCGCAAATGTTTTATTATTGTCAAGCGATCTCGAAAAGGATTTTAAAGTTATCTCAAAGTTCTTATCTTGAGTTTTGATAGAATGACAACCGATGTATTTCCATGTACGAATAATTAACGCAAATTTCAAATGAATCATTGCACTCCAGCGAAAATAATATTACACTTAAATCCTCACATTTCTTCTTCGATAGCGAACGTATTTGTAACAATTAATGTTCAAAACTCTTCGCAAAAAATCATGATCATTTATATTTTATTGATATTTCATTAAAGACAGCAATCAACAAAAATGTTTCATAAATACTGACGCGATAACTACTAATAAATGGGATTCAATTATACGAAACGGACTGTGAGAGAGAATTACGTTTGCACCTTGCAGATATTCATTAACAATGCATGGCACAAGTCCAAATCGGGAAATACCTTCCCGACGGTGAATCCAGCGACCGAAGAGGTAATTGCCGATGTGCAGGAGGGTGATGCAGCGGACATCGATCTGGCCGTAGATGCTGCGACCAAAGCTTTCAGACTCGGCTCACCATGGAGGACCATGGATGCCTCGGAACGAGGGAGGCTCATGTACAGGCTAGCCGATCTAATCGAGAAAAATCGAACTTATCTCGCTGTAAGAACGATAAACGCTTCCAAAATAGAATTGTCTAAAAGTCTCGTGGATGGCAGTAATTTTACGCGATTCATCAGTGTTTTGAAATCGATCTCGAATAGAGAAAAATCGCACTTATAATAAAGGCAACAAAAATCTAAAATAATCATAGTCCGAAAGTTTCTCGGACACCTTTACAATTATTCGTAAAGATTAATTTATAATAATATATAAATACTACTACTAAAAGTATATCAACATTTATTATAATTTAAAAAATTACGATTGAAAAAAAATCTCGTTTGAATCACATTTCGAAGTATTCTCGTTCATAGCGCGTTATCCGAAATTATGTTTAGTCCTTAGAAACATTGGACAACGGCAAACCGTTTTCCGTGGCCTACGGCTTTGATGTACCAGCGAGCGTGGCGGCCATCAGATATTACGCCGGTTGGGCCGACAAAAATCATGGCAAAGTCGTCCCGATGGATGGAAAATTTTTGGCATACACCAGACACGAGCCAGTCGGTGTTTGTGGACAGATTATACCTTGGAACTTCCCGTTGCTGATGGCCTCTTGGAAACTGGGACCTGCCCTGGCAACCGGTTAGTTAATCATATGCATAAAGCACATATATAAATGATAACGAATAATTGTAACATAAGAACATTTTTCTAATCACCAATATCCATCTTTACCCAGTGGAAGGCAAAAATTCCGATGAATACCCATAAATAGCCTGTTTTCCCATTTCCTATCACTAATTAGAATTGATGATAATATTTGCGATCTACCGTTAATTGCGTTTGTATATCGTTAATTAATAAGTATTGAGCGTGATCTTAAGAGCAAACTTGAAAAGGCTACAGACTGACTCGTCTGTCCGTAGGAAACGTTGTAGTCCTCAAACCCGCCGAACAAACGCCGTTGACGGCTTTGTTTGTGGCACAATTAACGAAGGAAGCCGGCTTCCCCGACGGTGTTGTAAACGTTGTCCCTGGTTTCGGCAAGGCTGGAGCTGCGCTGGTCGCTCACAAAGACGTTCACAAGATCGCTTTTACCGGTTCAACCGAGGTTGGTAAACTGGTACAACAGGGTTCAGCCGTAAGCAACCTGAAGAGAACCACGCTCGAGTTGGGCGGGAAATCGCCCAACATTATATTCTCAGATGCTGATATGGACCACGCCGTTGAAACGGCTCACTTTGGCCTCTTCTTCAATATGGTATTCACACTTTTCCTTCCACGAATTGATATGTTTATTTCTTGCAGACATAGTACAACTTTATGTCTGTAAAAAAATTGATTTGTTCGTAATATTTACATTAAAAGTAACCGTAAGAGAAAATATATTTTTCTCCATTTCGCTTTAGTTGTAAAACTTTTTATTGCAATATAAATTTTAAGAATATAAAAGTTGAAAATATAAAATTACAATTACTTTTGTATTCTTTCTCAATAGGGTCAGTGCTGTTGTGCAGGATCAAGGACGTTCGTTGAAGATAGCATTTATGATGAATTTGTGGAGAGGAGCGCAGCCCGTGCAAAGTCAAAGACCATTGGTAATCCTTTTGATGCCAATGTAGAACATGGTCCACAGGTATTTTTTAAATTTAATTTACAAAAAATAATGCTCACTCAGCGCTTAGTCGGCTTGTATATAATATCAAACTAAATTTTAATGCAACATTGAATTTTTCTCTTCATCGTATCAACAGATTGATGAAGAACAATTGAACAGGATCATGTCTCTGATAGAGTCTGGAAAGAGCCAAGGTGCTAAGTTGATCACTGGTGGCACACGTGTCCATGATAAGGGATATTTCGTAGCCCCCACGGTATTTGCCGATGTTAAGGACGACATGACAATCGCACGAGAGGAAGTGCGTCATTTTGAAATTGATGTTAAACGTATCAAGCTTTTTAAGATCAATAAATATACCATCGTTTCCCCTTAGATCTTTGGCCCAGTACAGCAAATCTTGAGATTCAAAGACCTGAACGAGGTCATTGAACGTGCCAATAAAACTGATTACGGGTTAGCAGCAGCAGTTTTCACTAAGGACATCGACAAGGCAAATTACATTATTCAGGGTCTGCGCGCTGGTACAGTATGGTGAGCTCGATTATGATTACATTATCAATTAAGAGAAAAGATATTGCATAATATATAAATTAGCATTTATCAATATAGATGAAGTGTTTGTCGATATTGTCAATTTCGTTAATACTTATTTTTAAACTATTAAATTCTGGGACTTACGAAGTTTAAACATGTTGCAGGGTTAACACTTATAATGCACTGTCGAGCCAAATGCCCTTTGGAGGTTTTAAAATGTCAGGACACGGCAGGGAAATGGGAGAGTACGGTCTCGAAGCGTACACCGAGGTCAAAAGCGTGATTGTTAAAGTCACGCAAAAGAACAGTTAATCTCACACGCCTTTGTTGATATTTAACTCTAGCCAAAGTGAATATTTTTTTATCGCACACCCTCTTAGGGGGCATCACTATATGGTCGGGCACAAAACGTCAACGTGGCGTGATATTGTAAGTCGTAACTTTTGTACTTTGATACTTGTATTAAAAATGTAACGTATGCTCAAATTAGATCCGCTGAAGGCGAATCTCAGGTGCTTCAGTTCATAGTAAAGAAACATTGCTATAAGTCGGTGCTACCTTTCTAAGTTTTATATCGTTTTACATCGAAACCTCGTACAATGTGATATAATCTTGCTCGCAGCAAGCTTCGTACAATATGTAACATACTGTCGAATATAGTTACATGAATAAAAAGATTACAATGTGTATATTATATAAAAAAAAAATCGTTGCATAATTTTCGTCATACCTGCATCATTTGCCTCTTCAACTCGTAATGAAAAAAGAGTACAGCATAAATAGATAAAAAAATAATTTAATGATCGTACTATACACGTAAAAATTATGGCTATTTTCTACAGGATTTTCTATAATCGTTGTCCCTGTTTTTATCATTTCGACGAAAAGATAATTTAAAATTACAATCGTTGGATTTTTAAAACTATAAGGTAAAATTCACCCTACCCTACTTATTTGTTGGAATGTCACAACAGAGAAAATATAATGCGCATACTATGGAAAGATCTTTTGAGCAAATTTGTTACAAATCGCTTATCACACTCTTCTTATGTTTCGACAGAAATCCGCCTCTGAAAATCATCAATTACAAAATACAACCGGTTCGCATGGAACTCTCTATAATATAAAATCGCTGCTACCATTTTTGTACAATATAAAAATAGAAAAAATGTTGGATGTAATTGGAAAATCTGTCAATTGTGAGCTTTGGTTCCATTGGCAAGCACGAGATTTGGCGCGGTCCTTTAGTACCACTTTTTAAATCGTTCCAAAGCCCGTTTCCATTGTTCCATGACGCTATCGTACCGCGATCCTGTTTCTTCATTTGGTGTAAATACCTTCTCCACCTGACGTAACCTCCGTATTTCATCCCTATCCTTCCATATACCTGGTTTGGAAAGAGAGGTGTATTTTACAGGTACAAGGTCTTAACCCTTTCCAGCCCAAATCATTATTTTTTAGTAAAAAAATTCAATTAAGAAAAAGATATGGAGGTACTTGATTAGTAGAAGCAGATTATACGGATGATGCCAAATGACGTAATAGGACTGGAAAGGGTTAATCGACTACGCTTAAAAATCCAAATAATACATTATTTCAACGTATTGCTCGTGCTGGTAAATAAATAGGAGAAAATTCTTTAGGCAGTAAAATCGTACCGCATTGTAAGCCTGCAAGGTAAGCCACCCCCAAAATCGACATTTCCGTACTGGTTGCACGTTCGACTTCCAGTCCCGTCAGATCCGCCAGTAATTGCATGATGAAATCATTTTTTGACACACCACCGTCGACCCTGCGAGAGTTATATAAATCAGTGAATGAGGTTGCAACAAAAGTTACGTCACGAATTCACGTTTTTGCTGAAATCGAACAGACCGTATTTTTGTGTACGTGAACTCGGTTTCCTCGCATAGAGATTCGTACAGAAGCAATATACGAAAGGCCAAACTCTCCAGCAAAGCGCGCACAATGTGATTTTTCTTGGTCGTTGGCTTTACGCCCAAAAATCCGGCCGCCGCCGTATAGTCGTTTATCGGTGCCTATGAAAAAAAAAGGATTACGGATTGCAGGATCGAACAGTTTTATTATTTGCGTTCCCATTATCGCGAATAACGGACTAGAGCTAAAATATTTTCTTTGCCAAAACTCATTATTTTCTTTTTCAGTAAAATAGGGTTACAACATAAATTTTTATTTTCGAGAATGTTGAAGTTTTTATATATAATATAGGCTTCAATACATACTACACTCTATTATATTTTTAAGCTGCTGAGAGGTCATTAACGCTTTGAACGCATGTCTAATATTTGCTACTGATTATCGAGTTTCACAAAATTATGGTTGACTTTTAAGTTTAAATAAAAACTGGAATGCTACGTGAAAAATAGAGGATGCGTGCGCACCTGTAAACCGCTAAATGCCGGCACGAAGCACACTCCGTCGGAATCCTCGACTCGGTTTGCCAAATCCGAAGTTTCCATAACATCGTCCACGATGCCTGAAACCATCTGTCGTGAATTAAACTGAATTTTTAATCTAAATTCTAGTCGAAGATCTAATCGACTTATTAAGCACAAAACATTTTTTCATTCTTAATTTACGACTCCACGTATAAAGCTTGTTCACGGCACGCGATATTAATAGTGAAATAATAGATAACGAAGAGTAAGTATCACTGATATCTACCAAGGTTTTTAATCCACTCAAGCAGGGTACCCGTGTCGTTCGAGCTACCCTCCACGACGTAGGTAAGCTCGTTGCCTATCCGCCATCCAACCAGCGGATACAAACCTGAACAGAAGAAATCTCATGCTCAAACCATGTTTACTGCATGTACACGTGATTATAGGAGTGACCTAAGTAATATTATTTTCCTTCGCGAAAATAGCTTGACATTATTGTAATGTAAATGAACACCGCGTACACTATCAGACAAGTTCACCTTTAAGACGTTAATTGTCACGCGCATTTACAAGGAAATTTCCGTCAGGCCACGCGCACTACTTAGAGGTGCGCTGCTATTGTCGTACAGCAATATCAAGCGCACTTTTAAGATCGAAACTTATTGAGCCATAGTTTCTTATTATAGTAGAAGGTAACTATATTTAGACCGAACTGCTCGTGGACACTCGCTCAAGGAAAGACAATTGTTTTTTCTTTTACAGTGTTTCGATACAATCCATTACATTTTTTTTTTTTTAATAAGAAATATTTCCTTGAAATTTATTCAAAGAACGTAATTCTTTCGCGGCCTGAACAGAAAGTTCAGAGTCAGTAACCGACGTGGCAGTCAAATCGTTGAAAATTCCTTACTCGACCACTTTAATAATTATCGGAACATATAGGATTCTCAAAGCTTCCTTCTTTACCCGTTATTGAAGCGTGCGCATATAATCCAGTGTTAACGTTGACGAAGCTCCCGGTGCCCATCGTGATTTTTAGATCACCCGGTTGAAAGCACGACGAGCCGAACAAAGAGGCCGTTTGATCGGCGACCTACATCGTACGATATAATTAATACATTCGCCGTTAAAGTAAGGCGTCTGGGTTTGTTTGGGGATCAACGTGTTGCATTAGCAATTGAAATATTATCGCCCTCCATCTCCTGGTTTATGAATATCGGAAAATTACAAAAGCGTTCTTCATTTACGTTTTGGCCTCTGGCCAAGAAGGATGGAAGATGCGCAGCAAAGCTAAGTTCGAATGTCAAGAACGTTATATAGGAATAGTAATTATGACGTCTCTTTGGAAGTATGGAGGGTTTAACAATAAGCGAGCAAGCGAGACGGGATACGGGTGTCGTCCGTGACTCACAGAGCACACGATGGGTATTTCGACGTCGAATATATTCTTGGGGGTCACGCCGAAATTCCCGGTTGTGTCGAGGACTTCGGGGAAGATCGAGCTCGGAATTTTAAGCATGATCTGCATCCAGGAGGCCCACTGCATGGTAAATGGATCGAAAAGGCCCGTGGCTGATGCGCTCGAAGCGTCGGTCACGTGTTTTCCTACGACAAAAAAAGTCGGATGATCGAAACGATCGTTGATTTTAGCTCCGAATTGAACCGCGGATTTCCTTGAATGGTCATTTTCTTCTATTCTTCACTTTAAAAAGAATCGAATCAATGCCAACTCCAAATTGATTTAGAAACACGTATTCTCCTAAGGAATAACTAATTTCTCACGGCATGAAAGCTACGAATATTCGTGAATAATAACTAGAACCGATGATACTGTTTATTAAAGTCAACGCCTCCTTATTTTCACGTCACTCTTCGATAACACTAGAATTACCAGCCACTTTCTGGGCATATTTAGAACACCACATACATCTTTAAAAAAAAGGGGAGGTTGAGAGGAAATTGTAGTAAATCAACATGATGATCCAAATACTGCATGAGAATCATGGAAAATCTCAATGGAAAATCATCCTTATAAAGCACTACGATTTTTTAAAGAAACGACTGACCAGTCATTTTGACTGCTTTGATAGTTCTAGCGTTAACAATATTTCACTCCTACCCGTTAATTTATACAGAAGCCAACTGTCGACTCCTCCGAATACCGCTTTTCCATTCATCGCCGCTTCCCGCAATCCTGGCACGTGCTGCAAGGCCCAAAGCAACCGCAGGCTGACCTGCACGTCAAACGACGATGCATTGATTGCGATTACCAAGTGCTACTTCATTTTTCTAAATAGGGCTCGAAATAAGCTCTCACGCCTCATTCTTTATCTCGAAAAATATCCAAACAAGCTCCCCGTATCAGCGCATAATTGGTAATACGAAGAGTATTGAAAGTTATTGACGCGGTTGATTCTTCACCCCTTAATTTATAACGTTTTCACTTGTCCTCTAATATAAAAGTTCCTTGCACGTAATTTCGCTTTGCATTAAAAGAAACATTGACGTATCGATATGTACGTTAAGTATAATTCTCGTCATTAAGGACCTGATCCTCGAGAATAAATTATATTAATTTCCCATTTATCGTCTTGATGACCATGAGTATCGATTTAATAAAAGATGGTCGTTAAAAATATACGCAAAGAGCTATATTATATATGAATTTGAGCTACGTTTCGAGACAATAATTTTGTAATAGCGACAAGGGTGGAAATGAATCCACATACTTCGCTTGCATTAGAATTATTAGGGCTGTTGGATCTGTTCAACCGTGTTGTAAACAACTCAAAAAGCAAGCGCTTCTGGTCATACATTGTCCGTATAGAAGTTTGACATTGTTTTGCAAGATCAAGTCCATGAATAATTTATCGCGTTTCGGGTGAATTTAATCAATTATAATTGAATACAGTTTAAACTCGATATGGTAAAAAGTGGTTAAATTCGACATGGTTTTTTTTTTATACCATTACGTATCGCGTTTTTAAAGATGAGGTGTAGCGTCATCGTGGTAAAAATACAAACCTGCGTGTTCATAAACTTAAATACACTACCCGCCAGGAAGCGTTTGCTTCTTGATAGAGTGTATAAAATACGCGCGCTCGATCGAAAGAGCTTCATTGTTATCGACTTGTTCCATTCCTTAACCATCGCATCGGCTCGCAGGTCTTTCCATGTTATAAACCTAAAATGCATCACAAGCTTACACAGTGCGACTTCTTTCCTCCCTCTTTTTTTTTAAAGTTGTAGAGATTTTTGTCACAGATCGAAGACCGTGCGTGAGTTCTTAACTGCTATTCAAAGAGCCTCAAAAGAAGGGGCCCGCATAAATTGCATGTTAATATTCTATTCAAAACGTTCAATTAATGAATGGCTGTTATTGAAAGAGGAAAATTGGAATAACGAAGAGAATTCGTATTTTTTTGTCGCGGAATGAAACCGGTATTTAATTCCAGCATCGGTTCGCGACATTGCCAGAGAACTTTATAATACGCATTAAGACTTCCATGAATTTCAACACGTTTTCATTATAAACTACGATGGATCAGATCATAACTTCGACCGAGTTAAATATACATTCTTAAGGCTATACTTTTACAATTTAATGCCTCTTACATTTGAATTAACATTTATTAGACGATACAAATCGGTAATAATATAACGTATTGGAGAATGAAATTTGCCTTTAAAAGATTTGAATCGATAACTCTGTGGAATATCGTCGAAAAATCTTTTTCCTACTCATTATTACTCGTGAATATCGGTATTTCTCTATTCCTACCAATCGAGGTTCAGAGAATATTACAACCATTCTCCGAGTCCCTTTCTTAGAATCTTCAGGTCATTATTCTTAACGCTCTCTGGCATTGCTCTGACCTGTGATAATACGTGCCATCCTGCGGGTTCCAGGTTGTGAAACTACATCGTTGGGTTGATATTCCAAGGCAGGCGATAGAGCTCGGCTCGATTCCGCTGTCTGCGGTCATTCCGTGAGCAAAATAAAAATGTGCAAGGTGGATTATTATCAATCGAAGGAGTTCTGCACGCACGTATAGAATTACACAAATGTTTCATTGGAAGATCCATCCTTAGTATCCTTAGTGTTGCGATTAAAAATATCTTAATTGCGATGCACGCTTCAAAATATATTCGAACAATTTGCATGATTATGCGATTACTCACCGTGTATAGCGCCCTTGATAACTTTCACTATGATGCACCATAAGGTGTTCGGATCGATCTCCGCGTAACCAGGTTTTGGATACAAAATTTCCACCTACATTGCATAAAAAAAACAGTATACACGTGTACTGTTCATTGCTCTATATTAATATATAATACACTAGAAATATAAGTGTCGTAAAAGCTGCTTACAGCATTGACGCGATGTAAACGCCTGTAATCAATTGTCAGCGAATTAAGAGGTAATGAAGAATTGCTGTGACGAAAGTGGCAGACAATTAACTCAAGTGTAATAATTACCTCAAGTCTAGACAATAAACTCAAGTAATTGCATAATTTTACAAGAGCTGTTATGTAATTATTTTAAATATCCAAGTAATAAGCTCGACGGCGTGGCCAATTAAGTTGTGTAGCCTAGTCACGAAAATGATAAAGGAAAATATATATTCAATGTAAAGCTGAGAAGGAAAAATATATTTGTTTCGCGATAAGCTAACGTGAAATACGATTAAATTATTGAACACATCGTTCGATCGCATCGTTCAACTTGCCATTTAAGTATTTGAAGAAACAAATGCTTTGAATTACTACCAATAATTATATTAATCCAAATGAGTCTAAAGTTCGTCGTACAGCCGCATTGATCCGTATCCACCTTTAATGGCCGTGACACGAGTAACACGTACCAGAGCACAAAAATTAACGGATTTAACCTTGTATGTGCGCACCACAGAGCAAAAAGAGTATTGGAGATTCTCCATTAACAAGATTACACTCGCAATTGAGCGCACGCCACGGTGAGGATGAAATACCCCGCGATATATCTGTAATACTAATGTATTCTATTCAGCTTAATGTCGGCTGTTTAAAAATTTTAATTAAATAAGCTATAGCGTATTGGCTACTTCCTTTCCTTTTGCTCATGAAATTATGAATTTAGGCAGTGATGATTATGAATTAACGATGCCAGATAAAAACGGGTTTGTTTAAAAATTGAAACACGAATGTTGACCTTTGCAGTTTGACGCTGTAATATCCAGCATAAGACATATACTTTTTTAAAACTTCAATTTCATTCAACATTACATACTCTGTTCTATCAAATTTTGCAATCAAGAAATTTTATAATTTATCATCAATTTGGGTTTCGATTTCTAAAATAATTCCACGTGAGCTCGTCTACTGAGAGCGACCAATCGTATAAAGCGTAAATAAACGAATTCTTGATCAATTTTTTTAAATAAGTACATGCGCCTACAAACGCTTTACTTAAAGGCATTATGCTCCGAAGCCTAACGGTGGTAAGATCTGAATGGTAGATAAACTTGTTTTCCATTTAATTTCTAATTCTGCACTTAAACAACGTCCAACACTCGTAATTTTACAGATAACGATTCATATATGAAACGTGCGTATGTACATAATGACACTCGATTAACTCTACGGATATTCGAATGCCGAAAGGCAAACACATAAACGACAAAGGAAGAATCCGCGCAATCGAAGAATTCTTTGCATCCGCTTGCAAGCAGTTAATCAAACACTCTCACGTGGCATAGTTAACGGTTCAAAATCAACTGCGAAACGTGTGATTACAGGGTACATCCAAGTTTCTCGTGCTTATTAAAAGGCGACTTCGGATCGGCTATGACTATGTGCTTCTTTATCGTGTTTTAGAGGAAGTAATATAAGAATTATATCTTAAGTAATAAACGAACGTACCAAGTGGATGCGTAAAAGGGAAGAGACAGAGGCAGAGAGAGAGAGAGAGAGAGAGAGAGAGAGAGAGAGAGAGAGAGAAGTTTATAGAATTAAGACAACCCGCGTATGTGGCCTTAGCGGGCAAACTCCTTTTTACACGCATAATCATTTCTCCACCTGGTTATATCAGAGTAAATTTCCAGTCATCAGAACGATAATGTCTGTGTGAAAGGTAATCATTTTTTTACTATCACTTGGTGCGTAGCTCAATAATCAAAGTTTATTAAAATTCAGAAAGAAATGGATAATTAGATAATATGAAATTAAGATGGCGAATTAAACCGTATCATGATAAAAAGGGCGTGAAAAAAGGGGGCACCGGAGTAACTGGATCGGGGATTCGAACCCCGGATCTTTCGTTTGTCGGACGACTTCTCTGGCCACTGAGTTACGCAGACTCACTGGACAAATTTCTTCCTAATCCCTTTATTGTCCACATTTTTTTAATACATTTTTTTTATCTACATTCTTTGCGCGTTTCCTCGCTGGCACCTCGCGACTCTTCTCTCAATGATTGTCTTATCCTTAACAACCATCTAGAGACAGCGAGTATAATACCTATCTACTTCTTATGCTGACACTAACGCTATATCTCTGCCGCTTATTACTCGGATATTACATGACTTTAAGTTCACTTATGGTCTTTATTCGTCGTGTCTGTAGTTTATAAAGTCGCGATACATCTACCTACTATTTGTGGCCATACTTATTGAATATCTCAGCCGTAGAAATGCTCGAGGTCAAGGACTGCTAAGCAATGAAGCAAGAGTAATTTATCACAATTATACTGGATTCCACGCTTGCACGGTTTTTTTTAACCAATTGTTATCGGTTTTTGCTCGATGTAGGAATATATCACCATTTTAATAGTGATGCTTTTGCATCCGCAATGCTGTAGATTGCGGTTCCTTGAATTACGTAAGAATGAAAAAAAATATTATTTTCTTTCCGTATCAAACAATGAATTTCTGCCAATTTTGAGAATGTAGTTGCATGTGAAATATCAATGAAAACAGTGTTATATTAAATCAAGATACGGAATAATTATGTTTATAATGTTAGAATTAATTAAAAAGTGAGATATACGCATGTGTTTATCGCTTTCGATGTAAAAAAAACAATTAGATAATTGGGATTATTTGTGAGATCACCTTGTGTCTAAGTTCGAAAACATTGCTGAGTAACATTATTAATATAGGGTGAGTGTAAAACAATTTAGAAAAAAGTTCGTATACCGTTGGAAATTTTATTACAAAACACTTCTGACTTCAATTTGTTATCTATGAATCGAATATCTATGAATGAAATGAATATCTATGAATCTATGTCGATTACTATTCGGTTAAATCTAATTCTCGATACATACTAAGAACCGCGAAATGAGAGCACGTTGAGACGCAGATTTCTAAATACTTATCGCTTTGAAGCATAATAGGGTATCGCTGAGTAATTAATCTGCGCGCTTATTTATTTTATCGACAAAGCTCTTATCGTTGGTACGTTAACTCGAAATGCAATCCTATATTGTAAATATTGTTGTACAGTTGCACATTTCCGATTTTCGTAATTCAACCTCTATTAATCACGAGTGCCAAATGCGTTTACATAATTTCATGGCTCCCTTTAGAATCTTTTAAACTAGCTATCCGACTCTACATATTCTCCGCTCTGCAAAAGGTGTGTGCTCGCCTACGGTATCGCATTCTTGAGTAAGTAATAATGCATGGCTCGACCGAGGCACGTGCTAGATAGACAGGAACAATAACCATGTTACAGAGTGGAATACCCCGAACCTTTTCGGTGCAAGTGGCAACGGTAACAGCTTTTTCATCGAGGATGTGGCAGCGCACAGTCGTCGTTCCCACGTCGAGCGAAATTATATATTTCATTGTCACTTTTCAATGGCGATTATAAATCGATCTGGAAGTCCCGACGTAAGAGTCACAAAATTAAAGAAAAAAAAAATCAAAACCAATTATATACAGCGGAGTAAAAACGAGAACAGAACACCAGGGGGTCGGTTGAAAATAATGGGATGCTACATAGCTATCGGAACACTGAGAGGTAACTAGAAAGGTGGATAATCAAAATACGGTACCATCCTCGACGAAGACGCGTTTCAAACTGTTCTCGGTTATCGCGGCTCGACCAAGGAAATCAGAATCCGCATTGCGCATGCGCAATCGAGGGTCTCGTTAGATACCCACCCACGCACCTCAATGGAATAACGAACCCCCCGGCGACGAGGGTAATTGGCACGGAAAATTCGCAACCTGTTCATACGGTGTATCTCGACTTTCGACGGTATCGAGTCAAGGATCTTCCGTATCTGTGACGTATCGTTCAAAGTGGATCGACTGTTATCGATGTACATTCAAGAGGTCGAAGAATCTTTTGGACGATATTCCAGTGGTGGACTGAAAATTATAAATCAATATAAATTGTGGGAGCTTCTGATGTTGTTTCACTAATTCTTTTAACCGTATTTTGAGAAAGTTGCGAAGGTTTATAGTAAAAAGGAAAGTGGAGGTAAACGGTAAACAAAATTGAAAAACAGCTCGGGTCAATCTTGAGCGTTCTATCCGATAAAAATATAAAACCTGTTATTATACATAACGCGCAATTTTCTGAGACTGAACCGGATTTTAAGGAACCTGATTTTAGGATAGACATATAACTCAATTTTCTGTCCTACCACACATCTGTACATAGTGCATGCTTAGGGCAGCAGTAATCGGCTCAAACGCGCGTACAACATACAATAATCCACAACCGATCCCATGAACATTATACAAACGTGGGACGAAATGTACATATACCTATGAAATTATGACAAAATATTTTATTAACATCGTTATATATGTATACGTATTTTTACCGCTTATAATTAGTCAGAATCAAGTAACAATGTATGGTACAATATTAACTATGCCTGTTTTGTTACAGAAATAAATAGAATACTTACACTATGGTAATACGTTATTATATACCACTTAGCATAACAGAACAAGCTATACAAAATATCATTGATACAAGATAGTACTACAATAAATGGGTTGCAATACACGTTTAACCGATTAAACTCGGGAGAGGGAGGGGGGCGTGATTCAACGCAGCAAGATTTTGAGAGTTCTGTAAAAAAAATCGGTATGAAACGTACATTACAGCGATTTTAAAAAGTTCGTTGCCTATAACCGAACGCGAACCTCGAGGGGGATGCAGAAAGTATCATTAATCATCATATCTTTATGCACTTTGGGTACGAGTAATTTTAAACGTATATCGTTATACCATCGTGGACACTGTTTGTCTTACTCATAATTCAATAAAGCGCCGCTGAAAATCATGTGGACGACGTATTATTGTCAGTACTCAGCAATGCAGTACACACTATGCCTCGACCATATATCTAGAATTCCAAGAGTTCGTTTATCAAAAAACTTGCGAATGCTACGCACTGTATGCTATCGCTATAGCATCGAGGATACGTTGTCCTTAGTTTAATATGCATAAATATAAGGAAACTTTTCAGTCTCGTAACATCCATATGCATATACCAAACGGATGTGTATAATCAAAACCGATCGGCCTTTGTTCTTCAAAGCTTTTCTCGATCTGTATATTCGTAGAAACAAGAAACATCTCCCTATCTTGAAAGGTGAATGATAAAACGTAATAAAAAATAAAACATATGTAAACAATAATTAGAAGACTGCCAAAATATTGAAAGCGTACTAGCTCCCACATCCCAGATTAAAAGACATGCTTTAAGGGTAAAGAGTAATAAGGAAAAAAAAGAAGATAATAATGCCCCATGCTCGGACAAAGATTCTGCGATCATAATAAGTCTGCGCAATTAGCTTGTCCTGGTTACTTTGACAAAGGGATAAACGTAAGCCACGATCGTTGTATACTATAGCAGAATATCTATCATAATCGATTCGGTTAATATATTCGAATGAACCACGTTTTAATAAAATAAAAAAAGCGACATATCCATGATATAACCACGACCCGTTCTATTAATTTCTATCGGTTATACAATGTGAACTTGAAATTTTCGACCTTGTTCTTGAAAACAAATTGAAACAAATTGAACTTTTCAACCTTATTCTTGAAAAGTGCTTTCTACGCGAAACACACCGCGGAACACGGATTTTAATCACTTTGAATCACCGAATCGACTCCGACGCTCTACGACGTCGCACTTCCAACAGAGACGCTTCCATTGCAAACAATTTATTGTAGTTATGTACAGTTCTTCAATACCAGCTACACCCTTGTTAAATGGCTTTCACAATTACATACCAAGTACAAACATTTATCTCGTTCGACGTGTATCGTACGATACGGCTTGGAAGGAACACGCGTCTACACCCGTGAAGCTCATTACATTTATCGTCTTAAGTCTTTGGCAACGCACACGAATAATTAATTTAGCGTTCATCGTGTCAGATGTAGTGCTAAAAATATTTTCTTTTCGTCTACGCCGATTTGCAGAACGCCCGGTACATTCCTGAAAATGATACTTCAATAATATTTAACTAAATCAACAGCAACAAGAAAATCAACAATAATATCAACAACTGACAATAGTAATGACGTACGAAGGCGCATGCGCAGTAATCGTCCGTTACTATTACTATCACTTTGAACGCCGTAGCTACGAAGAAACATTTCGGCTGGTTTCGAAAGGAAATTGATCCAGGAGGCAAGTCCAAATCGCCAGGAATTCGATCAGACTTTCGTTGCGTTGTGGTGACAATCGAAAAAATTCTATCCGTTTCTTGATACACACCGTCGTACTCCCATTAGCTTGAAAATCCTTGGAAGGTTCCACGTGTTATGAAAGTCGGGCTAAATAAACGCAAGCAATCCTGTTATCGAGAGTTATCGGTCATTTTTCGAAAATTGGTTAATCCCTCCTCGATTGTTGAAGAAATGTCGGCGCACTTCAAACTTTAATTTCAAGTTTATTACGAGATATCGCGTGTATATGCTAAGCGGCAGCTTCAGCCTTAATCGTCGAGTATGTAAAATATCAATTCGAGGACGATATGCGTATCCTGACTGCTCTGCGCAGCTTTATGCAGGACCTGGATCAACTCGTTGTCCAAACTGTTCATATAGATCGGTGGTAATTTCGTGCCTTCGCTACCAGCCTCGTAGCCCACCTGCACATACTCCTTCGTTAATATGCATGCATCCAATATCATCGGTATAATATTAAAGTATAGATATATTGCTATTTGATTCTTACATTACGTAAGTTTATCATGTTCTTTTTTTGAAACGTATGAAACTTTTGCACGCTTAATCGCGCAATCTATTATCTTGTACGAATACGAGAGGTATTAGGAATATAAGAACTTTATCTTTAAAAAAGAATTATAGATAAACCATATTGAAACAAGTATATGCACTTATGTATTGTAGCATGTATTTCAAACTTACATTATCAGGATGTATAGTCGTCCTTACGCCGAGTTTCGTTAATCCTGCAGTTGCCAGAAGATCGAGTAATTTCACTAATGCTGCACCAGTTGCTTTAGCTATGTTGCCCGATAATTTATTAATATCCACGGGATCGTGTACACCATTTGGATGATCGTCCGACTGTAAGCATAATGCTGTTTTTCATATTTTTGTTTGACATTCTCGATATTCTGTTAATTTTACACAACACTCAATATATCGCCAAATGAAAAATACTAGTTATTTATCAATTTCTCAAGTGATACTAATAGGCAATTGATAATTATGAAGTAAACCGTACTTTGATGATGAACACTTCCGTCCACCGTATAAATCTGCTTGTACCTCTGTAATCTGTACCATTGTGCACTCTAATAGATGGAATTCCATCCATCAGTTGTCCATCGATCGGACTTTTCACTCTGCAAACATGCGTAACAAATTTATAATACATAACAAAACATTCTGTATACATTATAAATACAATAAATTGTTTATTAAGAAGAGAGACCTAGACTCACCCTAGGTTGAACTGTACATCATTATCCACCCACTTAATATTCACAGTCTCATCGGGTTCAAGGGCGCCTTGGCGACCACAACCAATCGAAAAGTCATGCATATTCTTTAAAGCTGCCTTCAAAGCTTCCATCTTTTCAGGCATGATCTCCACCATCAGTCCATCCTCGACTATGCTCGATTTCGCGGACAGTCCCATTGACGACTTTAACGCGCCATTAATGACGATGAAACTAGCTCCGGTCACTAAAATCATAAATGTTCCACAATGATTTTTAGCTGCTTAAAATCAATGTTAAGACTTTGCTCCTTTTATTGCCACAGCAATCAATATTCAGAGTATTCCTGTGCCTTCGACTTCCATCGATTGAAATTGCTTCGCAATATGACACGTGCAAGGTGAATAAGGTATTAAACTGGTTATACTTACCGGTCCTTGGTTTGTTCTGAATGTTAATCGCTTGCGTCTGGTAACTGCTTTCGTCGCCAGTGTTAGTTTGTATGCAGACCAAGTGGGAGTCCGCAGTAATGCTGAAATTGGAGGCGTAGGCCAGGACATGGTCGTTCGAATTGTTGAGCCCCTTTATCACTTGGTCGTAGCGATTTTTTGGGAGCATAACGTCCGTCGTTCGGTTCCTCAGGTGAATCGTGAGGCCACGTACCCCTGGCAGCGTGTAGCCAAAGTTTCGAAAGTCTGCCAAGACCTTCATCACCGTGTGCCCAATTTCGTAATACAGAGCGTCACGGAATCGGACAGACACAAGGGGACAGGGATAATATCGGTATTCGGCGCCAAGACGCAATAGTAGGCGCAAGGGGAATATTTTCGCCCATGGAGTTTCCCACCTGGCAATGACAAAGAGTTAAATCCTCTTGGTTTATTTGTTTCTACGACTGTTTTAAGCTTAGTTCTGCAGCACCAGGATTACAGTCCATGTGTCGTATGGAAAGTTATGGGATAAGTAACTATGGTACACGTATTACATGGAATTTATCTTATGTTAATAATTTATAAGAACATCAATAAGTATAAAGTAACAGCAGGTACCTGTGAACAAGAAGACCCACTAGAAAAGGTGCTGGTGGCAATATGATTTTCTGTAGACACTGTAGAGTTTGTCGAATAAAGAGAAATCCTGCGTGCTCACGAGAGCCTAGTAGATTACCATTTTGATAGATCGAAAAGCCAAGTTCCGTCATAGTATTGCCTATGTTAAAGAAATATATTTTGAGATACCCCAAAGCTGTGCAATTGTGTAATATTGTAATATTAAAGTACCTTTAATAGCTTCGACGTAAAGCTGATTGATGAACATGAGAAGATCTTTTGGTATGTGAGTCTCATCCGGCAAAGTTTCTACCAGTAATATAACTTCATCCTGTCCAACGCAAGCTAAACCTCTGGAGGTCACGTTCCAGCATATTTTATTTACGCAACAGTTTACTGAAAGCGACAATCTCGTATAATGTAAGGAATAATTTTAATTTATAACCAATAAGTTTTACCTACGGTTTGTTATTTTGACATAGGCGTAAAGATTTCGATTGATGGCAAACATCATAGGTGGTTCACACTCGTTCCTCAAGGTCTTGTATAGAAGTCCTTCGTCGGTCACAGGATGATACGATATCTCTGTTTAAATAGATGGGAAAGACATTGCTTTTCTTAACGAGGTGTTTTAAGATCTATATCTTTCTAAAAATTAGTTTATCAGATATTATATTTTACTGCCATTGATATCTCAGATCTTCTAATTTTTATTATATAAGCATATGTTAGGTATGTTACAGTATATAAAGAATTTCTTACGGCCTTTGTGCATAGTAACTGTTGGTGGCAGCGCATTAGGGTCCTGCGGTATATAACTGTCGGTACTAGGATCCAGTGGAGGGAGATTCTGCTTTTTAGTAGTTGTATTTGTCATTGAAGAACTAGACGTGGATATTCTCTTGCCATTCGACTTGCGGTATGGAGGCTTCAGATCCCAGGATGTGTCTAGTTCTGTCAGGTCACAGCCAGGCCTTATTCCTGTGTTTTATGTAGAGGTGCGTAAAACCAAAACAAACAGGAGGGAGACAGGGCTGCCAACGTGCTCGGACGTCGGGGATAAAAAATAAAAAATAATAATGCACCTAATGTAGGAGTAACGTCAACATAAAAAAACTAAAATATAAAAGGAGGGAGTTTGGTTCGTGTGTGTGCACGTATATGTGTATTTTAGTGTGAACATATAATCTAACAATCTTATGTATTATCAAACTCCTATTCCCACAGTACATATAGATCTGTGCAAAATGCAGATTGTTTTAGACTTCCTTTTTGTTGCTACGCAAAGCCAATAGAGTGTGCGTGTTAATAAAATTTCAACTGTTACTTTGGAACAATTTTACTCACAAGCAGAATATAAATGTAATTATTTCCAAGCACATGCTAGTATCTTCGTAATGTCGTTAGTTAATGATTAAACAAAGACTACACTAGTGAGGGACAAAATGTCCCTCTGAAAATTGAAAAAAGGTAATTACTTTGCTATAAAGAGTGTTTATCTTTGAATGATGTGCCTTTTTTTTTTTAAGATGACACGCTGTATACCCACCATCGCTGAACATGACAGATTTGGACCCCTCTGGCCGATGCTTTGTACCACCTTCTCTTTTGAGCACACCAACGGGCACCATGACTGTTGGTGGAGGTGGTGGTAATCCGCCAGCTAACTGTTGTAAGGGTGGTATAGTTGAACAGTACTCCATGGGATTATTTGGATTAGGCTGTCTCCCCTATAACCATTTGTCGAATACTCCTAACATTGACGCTTATGTCTTTTTCCAGCAAACACAGTTTGCATTACTATCGTTCCTACTTCGCATGTATTAAATTATTGCATAAGTATTTTACATCGATCAATGGAACGTCACGATAATGTTACGTTACAAAAAGGGTGTTAAAAGAAGAGAGCAAAAGCCCTCTAAATTGCTAAGCAATGTGAACGACATGAATGTTGATAAATGATGTCTATTTTAGCATAGAAAGTAATATGGAAAATTTAGAAAAATTTATTTTAAGCTTCATTAATATTTATCAGTCCAGAGAATCATTAAAAGAATTTAAGTACATAAAAATTTTATAATGTTCGAATGACTAAGAAATAACTTGGACTTGAAAGTATTTAATGTGATGCGTCTGTTATAAATTTGAACTTGAAGAAAAAGGCAACTTTAATATTATTAGTGTGCTATTTAGATAGTATCATACAACGAATAATCGCAATCTACGCGTATTAGAAAATGCTTTTGAATTTCTCTGTGTTTGCTGGATTTTTGTGGCGAGCAAAATACAAAGCAGGCTAAGGTACTCCTCTTGAGTAGCACTACAAATAAAACGACATGCCACGCTATGCCATGCATTGGATAAAACATAGAAAAACAGAAAACCATAAAATGAAATGTCTGAAGCAATGGAGGAACACCAAGCATGCTTTTACAGTTTCTCTTATTTTCCAATGTATTTACAGCAAGTGCAATAGATTTTTGAAGTCGCCGTGTTTTAATGTGATATTATCAATCTTGGTGTAACTGTAAAGATGCATGCTCTTTTGTACATTTTTGCATCAACTGAAAACAAGATGTAAATTGCCCGTGCAAGTTGCATCAAGATATCAAAACAGAAGTATTCAACAAGTTGTTATAGGTGCTCGACTAAACTTATACAACTATTTTCATTAACTAAAAAAAAGAAATATATTTATTTGATTATTAACTCGTTACACTCACATCAATATACTGTTATAACAAATAATTTTTTGAGGAATTGGGTAATCCATGTTAAATGCGTTGCACAATGAAAAAAATTGTATGAATCTTTCAGTCTCAAAGAATGATACTTGAGTGCCTACTTCTTTATTTGTAACAAAATTCATAATGCAGTTTACGGTGTTTTGCTGCACACAAAAACTTTATTATGAATTTTGTTTACGGATTGATATAAAAAAGTAGTAAAATGTGTATATTAGAAAAAAATAATAATAATCCAAAAATATATTAAAAATATTTTCCAGGAGTTCGAAAAATTTTTCTGGAAATATTACAACATGTTTCTATAAGACTAATGAGGGTATTTCATTTAGAGTGGAGAAAGAAACTCAAAGCGTGCTGATTTTGAAGGACTTTATAATATGTGCAATATTTCTTGGGTCTTGTAGGAATGAAACTTAATAAAACCTTATGCATGTGCGCATCAGATAGTACCTATCATTTTTGGGAGCTACTCTATGCTTCCTTCTGTAAAAGTCTTCTAATCGCTGATGCAATTAGATTCTTCATAAATCAATGCTTTTAAAGTATGCAAAATTCATCTGGAATACGATAGGTGTTAAACGTACCTGTGGCGAATTGATGTCACTGCCCCCTGTGTAACTAGATGACCAGTCAGCCATGGTATGTTCACTTTCAGCTAAAAATGCAAAATAAATTTTTGTCAAGAATATTTTTGTTAGAAAACTTTATTTCAGTATAGAATTGTTTTTCAATGATTCTCACCTTTAATAAGTAACTGATAACATGGAACACAGACACGAGAATCTATATTTCCCTGATACTCCAATCTGTATTTCATATTACAGCATTTGTTACACAATACCTGTAATATAGTAGATCAAAAAACTGTTTCCGTATCACAAATTTTGAAGAAAGTGATTGTCGCACTTGGATCAAAAAAATGACTGTATACTTACTTTACCGCAAGCTCTGCAATGATGCCGTCTTTTGAGCATAGTGAATTTCATGTCGCATAGCATACAGCTAGGAGCGTCACTGTCGGGAATCCAAAAAGGAGGAAGCTTGCCCAAAACCGAATAGGTTTCTGGGAAAGAATTGTCCGATACATCTGACGATGTACCATGGTATTCCTCCTTTAAACCTGTAATATCGGACTGCTCTTGTCCACCAGGTGTAGCACCTGCGGAACCTATGTAATATATCTTTATTAATAATATACACTATAATCTATTGCTTCGTAAATATACCAGATGAATATAATCAATATTTAATGTTCCACATAATTTCATATCTCAATAAAAATACTGCTATAGTAGTAGCATGTACCAGGTGTTTGGTCTTCATTCGCTTCGGGTGGAGCAATATCCAAAGTTTGAGGGCGTACAGGCTTATTTCTTTCATCATTGGTGTCGCTTATACCAGAAACAGCCAAATCCTCTGTAGTTGTTGATGGTGCATCCAGTCCATCAGAAGACATAAATGTTTGGTTATCGTCTGATGCAACCTTTTCATTCTGGTCTGGGCCGAGTTCGCTGTTGTTAGGTGCATCACTGCTACATTCTTCTAATTCAGCAGACTGACCATTTTGCTCAGAAGCAATAACAGCTTCCTTACTTGCATATACTTCCAAATCTTCTACAATATTATCCACTTCTTCGGTTTTAGTCTCATGGGTATGATGCCTTTCGTCATGTTGTATATTTGCAACATTAGATCTAGTATCAATTGTGATACAATTTTGCAGATGCTGAGAATCATTACTGTGGACTGATGCTGATTCAGATTCTGTAATTACAGTATCTGATTCCTCATTTGTATTACATTTTTCCATGACTAATTTGTCTTGTTCCTTTTGCAAGTCTACTGCAACCTTGGGAATATCTATATCCTGACTATCATAAGGCTTAATTGATCTTTGTCTATTTTGAGTTTCCTTCTTGGTATTCATTGAGGGAAACTTCATTTTTTCTATGTGTGGCTCAACTGGTAGGTTACTTGATGATGGTTCAATCATTGCAGATTCAGTACTTGTTTCTATACATAAATCTTCATCATTTTGATGATTTTTAAGACTAATTTCTGTTGTATTCTCGGAAAACACTTGATGAGCATCAGAACTTATGACATTCTGACACGTATTGTTCTCTTCGTTCAGGTTTTGCTCTTCTTCTAGTTCAGCTAGATATTTTCTCAATTCTTCCTCCGATAAATCATCAGCATTGCTAAATCCTAATGGTTTTGGTGTAAAGTTCAAACTACCCACACTTTTACTATTATTAGTTTTTTCCGTTACGATTTGGCTATCATCTTTTTGTATTTCTACTACCTTTGCCTGAGACGCATCTTCTTCTGAATTATCCTCACTTTGGACCTGCATATCGTATGATGGTTCTTTATGATTCGATGGTAAATTGTCTTCCTTCTCCTCCGTATTAATATCAATGTTTGCATGATCATGGTCGCATTCACATTTATCTCGTGGTTCCTCATTCTTAGGTTTGTGCTCATTATCTAATCTGTTGCATTCCTCAGTTTCTAATGCAGCAGCATCTGGACAGATGTTTTCATATTCATACGTTATGTCATTGACATTAATAGCAGTTATTGTGGGATCCTTTGAAAATTCTTTTTCACATACTGCTGTAACAAGAACAGGATCATTGGCAGGTTTTTCTTCTTGTTTAATATCTTGTCTAACTGTATTAAAAGATCTGAGGTTTGGTGGCACTGCAACTTCCTGATGTTCCGACAAGGTAGTATCTTTACTTGTACACGCAGAATTATCATTATTTATTACATTTACATTAGGGTCTTTTAAAGTATTTTTAATTACATTATGCTTCGTGATAACTACGTTTTCTGTAGACCTATTATCATCTTTGTTATATGTATCTGGATGCGTACTGGGTTCGGTGTCTGGATTTTTTAATATAGCATTGACATAGTCCAAATCACCTGGTGGTGCATTTATATATTCGTTTAAACTATTAAACACATTACTGACGCTAGGTTTGGCATTTGCCTGTATCAACTTATCGGTGTATCTGTTTTGAGCCTTGGGGCTACTGCTCCCATTTTGTTGTTTCTGTAACAACTTCTGCGATATGTCATTGTAAATAGTCGTAGAAATCTCTTCAGAGTCATGCGACGTAACCAACTGTTTTTGAGTTACTTTGTTCTCGCTAGTTGATTCGTGCGTGTAATAATGATTTATGGAATCTGTACTTTCTTCTTTGCTATAATTAGGATTGTCTAAAGCAGCTTTATCTTCCTTCTGAATGTATTTACTTTCTGTGGTTGCCCCTTGTGGAATTCTATGCTTATCAAAGGCAGATACAGATTCAATTTCTCTGTTTATCTTCTCGGACTCTACTACAAGGTAATCGTAAGCCTTGGAGGATGATCGATCGAGAGAAGCTGTGACCGTTGACGATACGACAGTCGAAGGATTAATAGATGCAATTTGTTCTGCACAATCTGAAATCGATTTTTAAAATTTCAACAGGCATAGCACCAAGTACTCATTTTCAAATTGCATATGTCACAGCAAATTTTTCTAGACAGAGTCTAAAAAATAGAACGATGTAATTATTAGCGCAAAGTCACGCATATAAATAAGCCACAAGTTGCAATCGGCAATCGCTGTTTCAGTACAAATTGATGTTGTGTTATTGTCAAGGCTGTTACTTCATACAGTTCATTGTGATCACTTTATAAAAATTCGAAGAACGAGATAATGCACGTCCTTGTCTACCCTCATATCAAAGCTTTATACATACATAATCAAACTCTGGTGCAATACGCATTAACAAATCCGAATGTCAATTTACAACGACGATAAGCTTGCAAGTTATATTTAGGTTATCTCAGGTCTGACTCAATAGAAAAGTGCTTTGGATGTTTCTTCAGCTCAAAGAACGATTTCTTAACAAATATGATTTTACAAACCGAATGATCGTATACCCACATAAAGCGATATGCTGTACGTACCTTCATTAAACTCAAAGTCATCGAGAACTTTGTCCAAGTCGATCGCGAACTTTTCCATCGCGCGATTCCCTGTTAATCGCACACAGTACGGGCCCCCTAAAATTTAACGTCGCAATCTCATCGGCACTAATCGCAGTACCATCAAGCAGCTTAAGTCACAACGTCGGTCTCATAACAACGGCCACCTTAAAAGCCCCTTGTAAACATGCTGTAGGAGGATCGAGGTCTGTCAGAACGATCCCACCGACTTCTTCACGCACGACCAGCCCTCACCTGTCCCGTGTTATCCTGCATCGGGTATTATCGACGCGGCGTTCGCATTTTTACGGGTTAAATCCCATTGATCGTGGAATTTCGCAGGCACGAATGGTTCCACGTTCGTCGAGTCCTCGAAGTGACACGCGAATTACTCCACCCGCGAGGGCCGTTCAGCCCGAGCCCTCGAACATCACGTGGACCGATTGACAGCCGTACGTGCGACGATACCGAATTTCCACGGGATCTGTCATGTTACGGAACGAACGATGCGGCCTCGATTAATCGAAAAACCGCCCCTTTATCTCGACCGATCGATTGTACGTAGGTCCGTTTATCGCTCGCTAATACGCAGATTTTACTCTTCGCCTAACGTGGCTGACGTCATTCTCTTCTCACTCTTTGCCCCCTGTGCCCTTCTTTACTTTCTTATCGCAGGCAATTGGGGAACCGTAGTTCCGGCACAGACAAAGTATGGAATAGACCTAACATCTTATGGGACTTAGCGTCTCATATTCTGAAATACCGATCGTGTAAAAAATCTCACGATTTGGTACGTCCTCTACGATGAAGCGCGGTGAATTTAGGAATTAAAATACAGTGCGTCTATATATGTATACTTCACCGTAGCACCGAATAAAACACTAGGGAAGGCTACGATGCTGCAGTGGATAGAAATTCGGACTTCAGAATTCACCTGATACAGTAGGTCCGAGATCAAATAACTTTAGCAGTCGGTGCCCAAAATGAATGAAAAAAAGCGTACTAGGGATGCTTTGTAAGAGAATGTTGCAGCATTGATTCCAGTTAGATTTGAACTATACATTTTTCCTCGTACAAATTATTTCAAAATACTAATTTGACATTATATTGTGATTAGATTATTTCACGTTATATTAGAATATATTATCTTAAATTATGATTCAATGTTATGCAAGATTTATTGGAGAAATATGATTTTCTCAAGAGGTTACCAGGTTGCACATGTATTAGAAGGAAAAAGGTCGTGATCGCTGTTTCATTCGGATGCTTTCAAACCATGTAAAAATAACTTTAAAAAGTACGTCATGTCTATGATATCGCTTTTTCAATGATCAATTAACGTTTTAGGGGTACGTGTAATGTAGTGTTTTAAAATTCACAGTCGATTAAATTTGGAGGTTAATAAGTAAGTTAATGCCCCGGGCATTTAAAACAATGATATGCTCTATGAATACTTTTGTGAAGAATAAAGATTATACAATTATATCCATTATCATTAGTATTCACGAATGAAAATTCACTTGGACATATAATAAAATCTAATAAAAACAATATTATTTTGTTAATAAAATGATTTCACTTGTAACAAGATATAGCTCTATAATAGCTTATTCAATGTTTGAAAGGCCATGTAATAAGCTTAGGCACAGAATTTTTCAAATGATAATTGCTGACTATATTCATACGAACAAACCATTGCTACAAAGTAATAAAAAAGATGGAAAGTCATCGCTTGTCCCATATCACTTTAAGAATGTGGAACGAAAGGAGAAGGAAACCTTTTTGGAGGTTCTACAGACATACGAGAAAGATCATACCATAAGACAAGGTCATGTGGAATTCATAAATACAGCCTTAAAATATATGGAGGAATTTGGAGTACATAAGGATCTTGAGATTTACAAAAACTTGATCAATGTATTGCCAAAAGGCAAATACATACCTACCAATGTCTATCAGACTATGTTCCAACATTATTCATCCCAGCAGCAGATCATCGTTGATTTGTTGTGCCAGATGGAACATTATTGTGTAATGCCTGATCGTGAGATGGAAGATATCCTGCTAAATATTTTTGGAATGCATGGTTTGCCCTTAAAGAAATATTGGAGAATGATATATTGGATGCCAAAGTTTTCAGAACTCAATCCTTGGCCAGTTCCAAGGCCACCACCCACCGATCCACGAGAACTTGCCAGACTCGCCATGAAAAAAATTGGCAGTGCGGATGTACAAAATATTATTAGCGAATTTGAAACAAAGAATGTAGAGGATTCCATGGACGATACTTGGATCATTTCCAGCATGAGTCAAGTTCAGGAAAAGCTTTTAATAAGACATGATAGAACCAAGCCACTGTTTGTAGAAGGACCATTTATCGTGTGGGTCGGTAATTACTCCGTAGATTATTTTGTACTTAGGTCTGACGAGATTCGAAACGAAGGACCGATGGAAGACACGGATGGTTAGTAGTAAGCTATGACCTTACCATCTAATAACATATCTGAATTTTCGCCATAATCTTTCGACATATGGTTTTCTTTTCTAGATGTTACCAATATCAAGATACCATTCTGGGAAGAAAAGCAAATCGCTTTACAGCTTACTGTCCATGAGCAAAATGACGGCATTTACTATGCCATGTGCGCGAGCGGCATGTCAAGCAAGGATTCTTTATTATCCTGGATACAATGTTTACAAATAAAAAATCCTATCTTAAGAGAGATACCAATAGTCTTTAAGCTAAAATCTTCCACCGAAGCATTGCAACAAATAGAAGAGTGCACAACAAAAAATCAACCGATGGAAACAAATAAAGAATCAACGAAAATGCCTACAGACTGATAGCGTGTAGTATTGTTAAAAGGCTATCTGTAAAATATGTAAATAAATACTCTAGCAGTATCTTCATATATATAATTTATTTCTAATAAATGTTGATGGTTTGAAAAATGCAATACAAGAATTGTATACCAACTACTTATTCACTCTGCATACTAATCTTCAATCTTAGCGATATTTAATTTTATGAAATCATCTTTAAAATTACTGGATAGTGTATGCATATAAATCGAAAGAATCTCATAATCATTTATGAAAAACAGGGGGTGAATTTCAGTATGTCCCTTCACAAGACTCGTATTTTGTTGAGAAGGAGCTAATTAATTCCACAATTCATTGAAAGAATGTTAGTCACAGGTGTTAATATATTCTGTGGAATTTTTTTATCGCGTTCACTTTGTAAATGTATGCCTTGGAAAATCCAAATTTTTTTCACCTATATATTATCCAGTCTTACGCACAATGTATCGCATTCGGCATAAAATTTATTCCGTACCCCGGTGCACCTGCATGCTGATTTAACTTTCAAAGCAAGAATGTTTAATCCAGTAATTACTTCAGTGAGAAACAATCGGTCGAACCACGAGCACATTCCCGATTAGAAAGGATATATTCTTTGGAGGGCATTGCTACCTACGCGTTGATATATTAGTTAAGAGAATATGTTGGTGCCAAAAGTTATCAGAAGTTCTTTAAACGATATGGAAAATTTACTCGTCTTACGCCCAAAACGTAAGTGTTTTTAAGAATAATAAAAAAATACGGAATATCTTATATAAATGAAGAACATAAACGCTACTAGGTGTATATAAAATTGTTGGATTTATCCATAAGTCAAAAAAGTGTATTTAGAAGCATTGAAATAACGATTTAAAAATCTGAAGAAATAGCTTTTGATTTCATGAAAAATTTTCAATGCTAATCCTTCGTAAATTGGAACATCATTATTGGTTTCATTATTGATTATTTTTATCGCTCTGCCCGATTTTGACGATTGATTTTTTCTTAAGCTTTACGTTGCTTACAAGTTCGACGGATTAACGTGCGACAAGTGCCCACGATGCCCGGATGTCAATACACTCCTTCTGCATACGAAGTAAGATCTTCAGAAAGGGACAAAAAAGTTCTTCGAAAAATAAATGGTCCAAGAAATATTTTTCACTGCAATTACACTCGATTTATAACAGTTTCATTGAACTTGAATTGTCAATCAGTTTTAAATTGAAATCTTTTTGAGCAGCCTCGTCAAAAGATAATACAAGATTATCGAAAATAGTGATAAATATTTCGAGGATTAAATGGATTTTACCTTATTATAAATAAAGCTCTCGTTCCTTTAAAAAATGACGATAATCCGTATACCTGTTATAAAAAAATTCTAACGATATAATGTTAAAGATAATACTCTCTTTAGTAATCGATTTTGATTTAATGCTAGCTTACAATCCATAGTACTGATTCCTATTTTTACACGACTAGAATCCCAGTTATGAGAAGGTAAAGGACTTTCGATTATCGTCGGTATCGCCTACCATGAAAACATTTTACAAGCGACCCTTGCTAATACATCAAGGTAAAGGTCAATGGCTGTGGGACCATAATGGCAGAAGATACTTGGATATGTTCGCCGGAATAGCGACTGTATCCGTCGGCCACTGTCATCCGTAAGTGCAAGATTAAATACTTCAACATCATTTCCCTTAGCTACTACATCCAACTCAGTAGTAATTCTATTGAATGTTCTTTTAAAAACATATCTTATTAAAAAGTCTGATTATTATTTTCCGTATATAATCCTATTGTAAAAATAAAGAAGACAAATCTATGCTGCTCATCTCTGAAGTAATTCGTAGACTTTACTTTTAATATAGGCCGCGTCTTTTCGATTTGATAATATTATGCTGTTTTATTTACATTCAATGATCAAAGTGGATTTGGAAAAAGATCGATCGAGGCGAAGGGATAAATGTGGATTACTTGCTTTAAATAGGAGAGTTGCAGCGGCTATTGCGGAACAGGCGCACAGGCTGGGGCACATATCTTCCATTTACATGCATCCAGCTTTGCATCAGTACGTGGAAAAATTGACCGCCAAGCTTCCCGAAAAGCTGAATGTCGTTTACCTGACGAACAGCGGATCCGAAGCTAATGAACTCGCGTTTCTGATGGCGAAGGTTTACACGCAGAAGCACAACATTATTTCGTTGAGAAATGGCTATCATGGAGGTACCTACACCGTTTTGGCATCCACGGCTTTGTCCACGTGGAAATATCCGATCGTTCAACCACCAGGACACATACACGTAAGTGGAGCACAAGTTTATGAAACGTCAAATAAAATAATGGAAAGAATTTGTGCGGTACTTCCTCCAGTTATCGACGTCCCCGGTTTTTTCTTCTTCTTTTAAATATTTGTCGTCAGCTAAGAAACATTGTGACGATTAAAGTCCGAAATAAGAACAATCCAAAGTTGCTTTACTGGATTTATCGATAAAAATCAATATTTTTTTATTGACTTTTTATGATCTTATAGATATTTTCGACCAGTGTAATGTACAAGATCATGGATATAATTTATTATCATAATTTGTTATGCAATACATTTCTCACATGTGAAATGACATAAAAAAAATGTAATTGAATATTTAATGAATGTACAGATGATATGTTTACTGATTTATTTTTATATCACTGTTTCTAAAACTTGCAAGTACAGTGCTGTTAATCAATGGATTTAGCAATGATGGTCATTGTTCTTAATCCTTCAATCTTTCCAGACCATGAATCCTGACGTTTATAAAGGGCCTTGGGGTGGATCGAAGTGCAGAGACTCGCCGGTGCAGGTCGTAGGAAGAGAATGCGGTTGCAAAGATGGAGAGTGCATGGCCTCCGAGAAATATTTTCAACAACTGCAGGACATAGTTCGTTACACCATACCACACACGGATATAGCTGCATTTATTGCAGAGAGCATTCAGGTATTCTTAATATTTGGCTATAGCATAAAAATTCCAACGAAATTGAGATACAACGATTAAATCTTTTCGTGTATTTCCCTCCTGCATTATTTGTACAGATTTAGATTGAATTTTCTTTCTTCGATCAAAAATAGGTTGTTTTAGCTCTGTAAACAAAGTTTGACGTCAAAATGGCAATGATATCTACAGAATCAGCATTTTAAATGCACTTGTCAATGTTTACAACAGAATATCAGTGAGTAATATATGTGCAAGATTATTTGGTCGGCAAATAATATTTGTTTCCCAAAATATTCACGATTTATTTATAAACATACGAGCTGAATGAATAATAATGGTAATTGCATAAAGTACATTAACATCTGTAGAAGCATCAATTTAGTAAACATATACATTGTATAATCAATGTATGCGCATACAATTTTATAAAGTAAATGTCCTCAGCCTTAACTTTGGTTAATTTACATATGTAAATTGTGTAGTAAACGTACACATTTTTCAGGAATAGTAAACACTTTGATATTGCCATTAGGATACTTTTGTACACAGTCCTAACACTTAAACTAAAATCTTAAGTAAAGGTATAAACTGACTAGTAAGTGTACGCATTTGCTCAGCTTTAAGCTTTTACTGCAATATCTCTGAAAGAATAAGAAAAAACACCTGTACTATAGCCCCCTAGCCTCCCTGAAACCAATCGAAAGTGTCGGATTTCCAGGGAATCGGAGGCACTGTCCAGTATCCAAAGACGTTCCTGAAGAAGGCTCAGGATTTCATACAAGAAAAGGGTGGATTGTTTATAGCGGACGAAGTGCAGACAGGCTTTGGAAGGACGGGAGAACACTTCTGGGGATTTGAGTCTCACGATCTACAACCTGACATTGTCACAATGGCAAAGGGTATTGCCAATGGATTCCCCATGGGGGCTGTGGTAACGACCACCGAGATTTCCAGGGTAATGGCACAGGCGATGCATTTTAACACCTTTGGAGGAAATGCACTTGGCTGTGCTGCTGCATCAGCCGTCATAGACGTAAGAATTTATTTTTCCTCCTAATTTTCGTGTTTTTTTTTGACTGCCAAAATGACCCACTGTTTATAACAATTTAATTACGAATTACATCATTGATCATTTTAATATTCAAACACATTTTTTAGATAAATGTATTTAAGTTTCCGTTGTTCAACTGAATTTCAATGAGCGATCAGCTCATGGTAATAAAATAAGTTCAAAATAAATTCTTTTTTTTTGGTATCTTTATTTGACCATCAATTCTTCGTGGATCGGAAGGTTATCGAAGAGGAGGGCCTTCAGAGGAACGCGGATATCATCGGAACTCATTTGCTTCGTCGTTTGAGTAGCCTGACGACTGATTTTTCGGATATCGTCGGCGATGTCCGCGGAAAAGGGTTGATGATAGGTATAGAACTCGTCAGCGATGTTAAATCAAAGCAGCACATACGTCCGGAACATATGGCGCAGATTTTCGAAGATATAAAGGATATGGGAGTGCTACTTGGCAGAGGTGGCTTACATTCGAACGTAAGTTTATTTCTAAACTTGCGACATTTACCCTTAACATCATTTGGTTTATTTCAATTATCGAGTCTAGGAAATGTTATATGACAAAATTAATCGTTTGCATCTTCTGTGTAAATTTTCCACTTACTCTCGTACTTTTTCTCGATTTTATTATGGACGTCACTTTTAATACACGGGTTCAAATCTAATTGATGTTTAATCAATATTGCGCCCATATTTAATTAATATAAGTCCCTAAAAACGTGTATTTCAGGTACTGAGGATAAAGCCACCGATGTGTATCACCAAGGAAGACGCGGACTTCACTTTCGAAACAATCACGATCGCATTAGAAAAACATCGTGAAAGGTACTTGAAAGACAAGAATTCTGTATTTTACGGCAAAACGTGATTATCGTCATTATGTTTACAATGACATAATGAAAAATTAATCGAATGGCCGTATACTCGTTTTAAACGCTACTTTAACAATCCGTAGTGTTCTGTATATATCTTATAAAGCGTAACCGTTGTCAACAATGTATATTTTTAAACTAAATGGCTGATCACAGCAGCTAAATAAAAATAAAAAGTAAATTTAAAATTTGTAGTTTTTTTAAAGAATGGAAAGTATAATCATACTATGGACACTACGCTATATCTATTTATAAACATTACACACAATACGAAGAAGTCCTTTAAGAATATCTTTGAATAAAACAAAAGAATGCATTGACCTAAATGTCAGTACTTCTGCATGCGCAACGTTTTAGCATATTAATGAATGTGGTAGAACGTCGTTTCTGATAGAACAGGTCAATCCGTTAAATTATCAATGCATTAAATTATCAATGTGAAATAGAAACGATTTAGAAATCATTCATAATGTCCTCATACCAATCAGGATGTTTCATATTTCATTTTGTTAGTTATGGGACATTAACCAGCATGGAGGGATTAATAGTCTATGGACTAATACTGAAGATATCTAAAGAACATAAGAAAATTTTTCATGATTTCGCAATGTTTATTTTTTTTTATAATTCATATTACATTTGTACAATGCAGTTTTGTTTTTTTGTACACCCGCTATATTTAAATCTAATATAATAGGAATTTGAATAAAGTTATCTATATCCAAATATTGTTTACCATTATACCCATTTAAGCAAGCCTGCCACGTTTGAAGTATTCTTTATAATCAGTGTCATGGAAGAATCAGCGATTACGAGACACTTTATAGAAATAATTGGCATTTTTCAAATATAATGCAACACTACAAAAATTAAGAGGTCGGACTGATTCTATATTATCAGAATAAAATGCAACAAATTTATTGCTTTGCAGTTAAATGAATATCTATAATATTATGCTTCGGTAAAATTGAGTCTAAGACAAACAAAAATGTCGATTGCAAACGTCAGTCTTTCAATCAAATGCACGTAAAGTTAAGCGGTACTTTTATTAAAATGCCATCCACCCATTGGAAATCTTTTTCCGCCAACAAAAAATCAATTGCAGGCGTCATGTATATAAAACATCTGCATATAATAAAATTTATATTTAAATCTAGCACATATTGTAATACTGTTTAGCATGTTGTTGACAACCAGAGTATATCACAAATGACTACAATGGTAAAATTTGCAAAATTTTGTTACGTTCTATATATAGTGGCAGTTTTAATGATTTTCTGCAAATTTATTTTCAGCATTATGCTTAGTGACATTATGCTTAGTTAAATGCAATATACAAAAAATACATGGTAGATGGAGATCCAATAACTACATATACCAGAGTATTTTGTATTTTTAAATAGTGCACATAAAAGTCTTACATAACTAATATAAGTACGAAATGCCGAGATCCGAGATTATTTCTGATATCAGTGTATTTTAAAAATGAGAAATATTCGACACCATTCCTCGGATTCTAATATTATACTCGTTCATGTACCACTATATGTAAAATTGTAGAAGTAAAGGATGTACTCTGGCTTTCAACTTTTATCTGTGTACCAACATAAATAAAAAGCAATAAAGCTTTCACTTTTTTTTTCATTGTAGTAATTTTTGGAAGACTTGCTTATTAATACAATTATACTCAAGTTTATCTCGTAAATATGGAGAAATGCACATAACAACAAATGTACAATAAGCAAAGATAAACATTTCAATAAATATAAATTTCGGATAGAGCATAGTAGAAAGCGTAGTCTGTATAATTATCTTAAGTCACAGTTACACTGAGATTGCAAAGTTCTACTTCCTATTTTGGATTTCGATATTTTTAGATAATAAAAAATAATACTTTGATAAAAAAATAGATTGTTGCCTTAGAAATTCATAGATTCGATTGTATAAATCACTTTACAGTGTAGGGTGGTGTTTGTCTGATTCCATATAAGAAGAAATACTTAGTGAACAGACCTTTCAGATCTACTTGTTACAGCACATTCTTCCAGTTTAATTTGATAGTCATGCAATAAGTCATTCCTAGATTTTTATTGCAATAGCTATTTTGCAATTGACCTAGTGTAAATCTAGTGTATAATTGGGCTTTAAATAATGATAAATTTCTCTAAGTTCCAAATGTCTAAAAGTAATGCAAAATTTGGCACACATTTTGCTCTGCAATAATGCAATACTAATGGAAAATGTCTTTTATAATGACATTGTCAATTATCTGGATTTTATAAATCAAAAATTCGTATGGGCAGTTATAATGTAGATAAAAGAAATATAGAGATCCTTTAATTGGTCGCAAAAACTGCTATTGCAGTGTTAATGGAAGTAAAACTATTGTTCATGTTTCGAACAAATAATTACTAGAATATAATAAGAAAATCATCATCTTTGGAACACAAAACATGGAGTACCTATATGTAAACTTCGTTGGATTAATTGCAGTTTCATTTCATCAAAGATACTGGCGTCAGACGTAGAAGTTGTATCATTCACAAGCAACATCAAGCTTTGCAAAAGTGCCAGTTAATAATTTTGTATCCTCATTACTTATACATATTAGTTGAGATAGCACTGTTTCAATGTAGCCCGATGAATAAAATATCAAGGTATCGCCTCTTATAATACCCACGTAACACTCTTAGGATCCTATTTTTCCATATAGGATTAAGAACATATATACAAAACAATAACTTTAACAAGTTCATTAACTAGATATTCGGCATGCACATACCGACTTAGAGAAAAATGTTGGATAATTATTACGCAATTAGATTTGTTAAAACTATCTTAGATTCTGGCAATGTATCGAGGAGGTAGTGAGGCGTATCGGCCATAGAGGCAAGATCAGCCTCCAACAATGCTAGTTGTAGCTCCCTGCGTGCTTTTTGTACAACATATACCATTAACGACACGCCTATTAATATCTGCAATCGGAATAAACATATCCCAATGTTCACAGATATATTTAATAGAAGCAAAATAAATTTGTTGAAGAGTTCTCACCTGAAAACAGAAGACTACATAACCAGTTGCTGCCGTAGATCTGTCTTCAAGTACATCCTGCATAGAACGTAAACTGCTACCAAAATATATGTTGATAAGCTGAGCAGGCAGCAGTCCTAATGCACTTGCAATGTGATACCGAATGCCACCTATGTTGCTGACCTAAAGTGTAACAAATTCTCTATCCCCGTAAGGTATGAACTTAAATCAGATGCATTAATATCCAAAGTACGCACTGCAAAAATAGTATTCTGTAGACCAAAGGGAATTGGAGTCAGTCTAGCGAAGAGTACGACTTTGAAAGCTTGCGGCCCAGAAATAACTTTCAGTATGGCTCTTGCAGTGTCGCTTTGCAGGAGCGCTCCGATAGGTAACCTCGATGACAAAGCACTGAGAGTAGCATGTGCAATTGCTATGCCAAGATTAGCAGATAGCACAACTATCATAATGCCACGCACTATACCAAAGAGATAGCCACTGGCAACGATCAGAAACAAATAACCGATCACGATTGGAAATGATACTACAGTGAATAGTGTTATGAAAATGACTGCAACCACCCAGGCATTTTGATGCTCTATCCAATACAATAGCACTTTTATGTAATCCCTGCAGATGAAGACAATTGCTCCCAGAAGGGCCAGTGTTGCTATCGTTATCATCACATAACATATCGAATTGGAGCTTATGCAATTGCATTGCATCGAGGTATTTTTAGAAGGACGAATACCGGTTTCCACATTCTCTATATCTATTATATCCATCCTTGGCAAATGCATTCAGCATTATCCAAAGAAAAATAATCATTTAATGGTTAATCGCTGTTTCACAACCTGTTGAATAAGATTCTATTATGTATCTGCTTTTACCTGAATTTTGTCAACTATACAAAACTGTGTCAAGTATGATACACGTACATTCAATGCCGGAAGAGATGTCACTTATTAGTTTATACCGCGGATATGGTATTCCAGAAACTCTGTCACATTAGAATTAATTGTCGTCGAATTTATCGTATTAATCGAGGGTTAAATCGAGGTTACCTTTTTGACCTGAATAAACGAGGATTACTAAAAATCCGTTATGTTCTGTATTTTCGTTCATCGCCATTCACAATACATAGTGTGTGAATAGCCGTATTCCTGGAGAAAGGATTTCACCGAAAAACATAACCTTATTCGTATCCCCACCATTTATCTGTATCGTTATGTCGCCTCGTAAAATGAGTTTCCCGAATACAGGAAGTAAAATGCCTCGTCGGGCGTATTACCGAACAAGCATTCATAATCTTCTTTTTATACCTCCTTTGTACACCGTATTACGGCGCTGACACAAGCTACCGTAACGTATTTGTTAGCAAAGAATAACACAAAAAATAGGACAACAAATATTGCGATCAGCTGTAGTTAGTGTCCTTATCAGTCTTCATTAAGTGCAACGGGCAGGTGACTATCACCATTCGTAACCTACGTCTACTCCAATACAAATCCCCGCAAATTCAATTATGTCAGGTGTCGTATGGCTAGAATTTCAACGAATCTCGATACTGCTGGCTAGGTGTTCATTGTTCTAAACTGTAATACTGAATTCTGGAATGTCGGTCACTAGGGTCGATGGTAACTACATCTGATTCGTGGAAATTTATTATGATTATTGAATGATTATTAAAAGGAAAAACATTTTTTATTATATTTGTTCTTGTAGAATATGAAAATGAGTTATTTTTTTTTAAATCTTTGTAATAAGAATTTGTCTTGTAGCTTACGGTATTTTTTGGCTCTACTAGCGAGATCGTGTATAGGTTCGAAGATGTTGGTATTTCTTCGGCAACTTCAAATGGCGTTGCGATTCCTGTCCGAATTGACAGCTGATATGGTATGAACATGGCGGAGACCACGGAAAAGTCGGAAAATGATCGAGTTACGTGTAAAATTTTGATTATCGGGGCTGGAATGGCTGGACTTTCGGCGGCTAATCACCTTTTGAAAAATAACGAGACAGATTTTCTAATCGTCGAGGCTCGAGGACGAATAGGCGGACGCATCGTCGCCACGCAAATCGGTACGAAAGCCATAACCTCTCGATATACCGCACGGCAGGCCCTTGTGGCCTTCATATTCGTGTATTAACTTGTGTCGATTGACGTGACAATGACCTTCGCACTTTGGAAAGTTTTATACGGGTCTTCCACTTTCTAATTTTCTAATTAGTGATTCATGTCAAGGACAGAATAGTCCTGAAATTCTTTGACAAAGTTTCTAGATTTACAAGCTAGGTTTTGTAAACATGAATTTATGCGATTTATGGAATATTATAAGGAACACGCATATGATTGTTAAAGAGCGAGATATATCGTTAGTTTAATCCATGATATAGGTTCGGAAAAAGTGGAGTTAGGAGCCAACTGGATCCATGGAGTTTTGGGAAATCCTATGTTTGAGTTGGCGATAGCAAATGGATTAATAGACATAGTGCGTGTACCTAAACCCCATAAAGTTGTAGCGGCAATGGAAGATGGAAAGCAGTTACCATTTCCAGTGTTACAAGAGATCTACGAAGCTTACGTGTGTTTTCTAAGGCGCTGTGAAGAATATTTTTTAAGCGCTTATAGTCCCCCGGATGGGATAACCAGTGTTGGGGCGCACGTGAGCTTAGAAGCTGATATCTACCTCTCATCTTTGCCGGTAGAGCAAAGGAAGGTCAGGCAATTGATATTTGATTGTCTGTTAAAGAGAGAGACCTGCATTACTGGCTGTGATAACATGGAACAGGTTGACCTTTTGGAGATGGGCTCTTATGCCGAGCTACAAGGGGGAAACATCAGTCTTCCTGACGGTTATAGTGCTATATTAGAACCTGTCGCAAAACATATACCAAAAACCTGTATCCTTACCAGACACGCTGTAAATAAAATCAGGTAATCTATCCCATATCATTATAAAAAAGAGTAAACATTATCTAGTAACAGAAATGCAAGTCAAAGTTAATGCAAGAGTTTCCAATCTGTCTTGTCTTAGGTGGCAAGTGGATAAATCCGTTCCAGAGGTATCCGATAACTCCTGTATGGAGAAAGTTATTGAGGTCTGTTGTGAAAATGGGAAAACCATAACGGCGGAGCATCTGATATGTACATTACCATTAGGAGTTCTCAAGGAAAAGGCTGTGGACATGTTCGAGCCTGCCTTACCGAACTATAAACTCGAGGCTATAAACAGACTTATGTTTGGCACTGTGGATAAGATATTCCTAGAGTATGAGAGGCCTTTCTTAAATCCAGGTGTATCGGAGGTGATGCTTCTGTGGGACGACAGGGGCTTACCAGAGGAAGAAAAGTGGGATTTGAGTAAAACGTGGTTCAGGAAAATATACTCCTTTACCAAGATCTCCGACACTTTGCTACTTGGTTGGATATCCGGACAGGCAGCAGAGTACATGGAAAAGCTCAGCTCAACGGATGTAGCAGAAGTATGCACCACCATCCTAAGACGGTTCCTCAACGATCCATTTGTACCGGTGCCCAAGAACTGTTTGTGCACTTCGTGGCATTCTCAGCCTTATACACGGGGTTCTTATACGGCGATGGCAGTTGGTGCGAGTCAGATAGACATAAAGAGCATAGCCGAGCCTATAATACACGGAGAACCATCGCGGATCGTGATAGCATTCGCAGGAGAACACACGCATTCTTCCTTTTACAGTACGGTTCACGGTGCGTATCTTAGTGGTCGCTCTGCCGCCCAGCAGCTCCTCGAGTCACGGAAACGAGAAAGGAATTCTTTAAGCCTCAGCTGCGAGGGCACCAGTGACCTCAGTTCGTGGATACAGGGGATATCACTGAACTGAAACGAATAAGACAGTTCTCACGCCGTAAACACTTTACCGAGCACAATTCGTAATACGGTATAGGGAATACATCGCACACTGCTCCGAAGTGGAATCTTAGATGTTCCACCGTCTACACATGAAACTCCATGTGGATTATTTTCATTTTGTAAATACCATAGAAAGTTCCCTTGGTTGTGTACATAATATGCCTGGTCAGACTCCTGTGGCCTGCGTAAGAGTATTTGTAAATTTCACGAGGTTTCCACCTTGGATTCGTGATCTTGAGGGTTCGCTAGGTCACGGAGGTTAGAGAGGGTGGATCGCTTAGCGCACCGCGTACTAGGAATTTTTTCGCGGTTTGTAGAGATCGTGTCTCGAGCGCTTTCTGCCCTAAGAGTTCATTTTGCTATTCGGTTTTGCGTTTCAAAATCATCATTCGCGTGTTTAGCTTGCTTCAATCGCCGATGATCGGTGTCACGTGATTTCAACACCACATACGTGAAACCTATGAGGTGAAATAGCGCAAGAAAGGACGTCGGCAGGTCTTTCCATGGAGAGCATGTCGAAGCGAAAGTATTATTGCACACACAGTTATCGAGGAGCAATCGGGTTTGCAAGTACTTGCAATTATCAGGGGGACAGGAAATCTTTTCTCACCGTTTATGATGGTGCTTTGTCTTAAAAAAAAATAAGACGATACATTCGGATCCCTCTGATATCCTTTGTGTCATATGCTTTTAATTTAAAATCAAAGATTTAAACGTATGTTCCATAATGCTTTGTCCATAGGCTAATATTATCTTTAAGTATTGTATCATAAGCAAACCTCATCTAGTCACATTACGTTACACAGCTTAATTTTAGATAGGCGAGGACAAGTATTTGTGCATTTTTTATATATTTTATAATACATGTATATAAAGCTGATCCACGTATAAACCACGAGTCACCGTACGATGAAAAAAATATCGCACTTCTCCGATGGTCGAAGCCATAGAACATGCAACTTCGAAGAGTTTTTGTGTTCAAAATGTGATAGACGTACGTACGATGTAATCGTTAAAAACGATGCGCATTTAATCATGTTTCTTAGTGTCTTTTGCCTATGAAATAGCCAGGATTTCCAGCCTGTTTATTTTCATTGTACAACTGGCAGTTTATAATAGTCCAATTCGAAAATAAAATTGTAAACTAGTCGGATTAATAGGCACATATTTTATACGCTAACAATATTGCCTGGAATGAACTTTTTCGGCCGTTTATTTAATCAAATAAATTGACGAACTGTTACAGACGATTGATTTAAATTTTTTTTTGCCGTTGCTTTGCGATCGTTTTATTTATTTACTTTTACTTTCATGCCGATGGGATGTATGCCCTTCTTGTAAATCCAGAATACTTTTATTACGAATACTCTGGCTATACTCACGGTCTTTATTTATTTTTACGGTTTAAATCACAAATCTTGAACCATCGGCTATTCTCTTGTATGTTACCAATATTTTTTTCTACCTTGCAAACATTTTTGTACTATTCGCAGAAAAATATTTGATTTTTATAGGATACTGATATCAATACTGGCGGCATTATTTTCACCGATATATTATTTGACTCTATTTATCTATTTTCTTAATAAAGATCGTCGTGATAAACGATAATAGTCCTTGATGTTCACGGTGATATTAAATTGAATTTCGATTTTATGGTAGTAGCAGCACGAGTATCATTTTTAATAATACCCGAAACACGTAATTTTTGGTTGGAGAAATCTGCCGTTTGAATTTCACCCTTTAATCCTAGCATAGCGATTGCTATTCAAACTTCCTACTTATATAGTTTAGGCTACATAAGTATCAATAAAATGTGAAAACAAGATGGTACACCTTTTGACGCAATGGTATACAATATCTATATCTATATA
>JBCFXI010001037.1:0-80861 GCA_038496175.1 Ampulex compressa
TTTTCACACACAAGCCTTGCAATATCAGCTCTCAAGACATATAATGGTTATGCGGCTTAAGTGTGAAGTTGGTTTCGAAAAAACGTAATTAAGTCCTCTGACGGGAAAAAACGAAATCACTTTCCGAACAACCCAATATTTGAGCGACTGGATTATAAAATCTACCTTACATCATAGGGCGTCGTCAGGGCGGTCGGAATCATGTCGTCGAAGTAATTCTCGTAAATGTCGATCGCATTGTTTTGAAGCATGTAACCTTCCATCGTCTAGAGAAAAGGGAAAAAACGAGCTTTAAGTAAGAAGAGAAAAAGGCGAAGAAAAGGGAGAAAAAAATCTAATTTGGCTCGAAAATTGACACGCGTATCGAATCAAGTTTTCGCGCACGCGGATTTTGTACGTAAGATCGAAATAACGCGTGGAAGCGTGGCGCTTGGCTCGGAGAGGCGAGAGAATTTCGAGGAAAACTCACCGTCGTCAGGTTTTTCATGCTGGAAATCCAGCCATCGTCCTTTTCGACGCGCCGACGAAATCTCTGCACAACTTCCTCGTCCTTTGGATTTACCTCCTTGGGCCAACCGCCCTCTGCGTGAAGCATTCCGGTGGTTTTCTCGGGAGCGGAAGTTGTTTGCAACTAATTTAGAAATTTGAACCACTATCTCTGTTATGAGCCTCGAATCATCGAAAGTAATTATTAATACCGATATTCCTGTGTATATTAAGTTAATTACGAAATGTGTACATTAAGAAAAGTATATACACGATCCTCATATTGATTATAAAATAAAGATTCGCGCTATAAAATTCGCGATCGTAGAAAATTTGTTCAGCACACATCTGTGGTATTGTATGAAGGTATGATTTCGAAAATTCGAACGAATCTCGTGTATATTTTATCACCGCCTTGGTATTGGAGTCTCAATAATGCTCAGAATGTTCCACGAACCTCGTGGAGAGCGAGCTGACTGGATTTTTGCACACCACGATCGCATTTTCTTTGCTGGATGTAATTTTGATCGAGCTCCGAATCCGGCAGGATGTGTTCCTCCACCGCTGGTCCAACATCGTCGAAGATGCATTGCTTCCCAAATTGGGACCTGGCTTTGATGTACGCGTACTGGATCAACATTTTTGCAAGAGTCTCGCCGCGCAACTTGGCGAATTCTTAGCGCTGTACGACATGTAAAATCTCTAAATGTCTCAAAATGATTGATAGTCTCAAAAATTGTGTATAAAAAAATTGTCGGAAGAGGCGACGCGAAAGTGTCAGACGACCATCGTCGCTTCTCGTCGACTGAGTCGATACGAACAAAGGAGCGACGAGGGAATTGTCGAATCGAGATCTTTTCCATCGTTCAAAGTACAAATATAAATTATACATCGATACCTACATTGCTCTTTCTTTTTATTTAATTATATTTATATTTATATTTAACGTATTTAACACTAGAACTGCCAGCCGCTTTCTGGACATATTTAGAACGCCACATACATCTTTAAAAAAAAGGGGAGAGTAAAAAGAAATTTCAGTAAATCAAAAATGATGATCTAAATACTGTACGACAATCCTGGAAGATCTCAAAAAATACATCAAAAAGTACTGCGATTTTTTAAAGAAACGACCGACCAGTCATTTTAACTGTAGTAGTTTTAGTGTTAATATTTTTTCACTTGGCACAATGTTCCATGTATAATGTTGGTATCGAATAGTTGTTTCGAGCTTACTTGCTCTTTTTAGGATCAGAAATTTTTACTTCAGATTTTACAGTTTATAATTTATTTCACCGTCTAATTCAGAGTCTTTTTTCAAATCACAGCTTATTGTACACGAAGCCCAGCTCGGCTTAATCCCTTCGCGACCTTTCGAAAAGCCAACCGCGTTCGTTGTCCTTCAATCCTAAATCTGAAGTCCGAAATCCGACAATCAATGCTTTGGCGCGCCTCGATAAGTCCCATAAGCCAGAACCGCGGCGCTCCTAATAAATCAACCTTCAGCCGGAGCAGCGGCTTCGTCGACGTTCTGGCCGATTAATCCGCGAAAGTGAAGTTCATGGAAACTTATCGGCAATTAGCGGAACAATATCGAATATTCCCCCAAATTCCAATACATCCTTCGATATTCCGTCATTATTTTACAGCAACACACTCGATCATCGAGTATTTCCGAATGAAAGTATCGACTAGGCAAGTAAATAATCGCGGATTCTCGATTTCATTATCCATCCAAGGAGAAATAAGAGCTGCGCAACCGAGCGCCACGATTCTTCTTTACCGAATTATATACACATAATACATATACTACAGAATTATGTATGCAATATATAAATTATGTATACAATATATAATTATGTAGTATTAAATATATACAATTCATTCGAAGTACGAAATGTGAAAGCAACATTTTCGAGTTTCACATTTCGAGTGCGTAAATATGGCTAAAAACCTGGCCAAAGTCATCCAACAGTGAAATCCGCAATTACTTATCCGCCAACCCGATAGATGAGATTTCGAGAAGCGGTGCAAAAATTTTTCTTGTACGATTGTATCTCATCGTATAAATATCCTTTTATTCTTTTATTATTCTTATATATACTCTTTCATTATTCTCGTCGTACAGATGTTCTTAAAGCTAAAGATGCCATGGTTAGTCTCTGAGACCGCATTATTCTTACGATGTATTATTGTGTATTTGTATATTTGACAATATTTCCATCCTAATCCAGGCACCCTTTCCTTTACAACAGCCTGTCCATTCGGGCGCATTAGCCAGGCGGCTCCTTTGAAAGGTCGTTTAGCCATTCAGGGCCGTGGCCGCGAATCGTGAAATGGAATTTCGAGCTTCGACTAATCAACGTCGCGTAAGCCAGTTGGCTCTTCCCGATGAATTGGACGCGATTCGTCCAAGTTTGGTGCCCATCGATCGGCGGGGCCCCGCCTGGGAATTCGTCTGCTGAGCGATCGAGAGCCGAGGCCAGCAGAGATGATCGACGATTTTGATAAAGCCGAATATAATCGAGTTCCTCGATGCTGGCCTCATTGACGGGATATTCAGAGGAGGCATATTCAGTAGCTGCAAAGGAGTTTGGGGAGGCGACTCTTGGAATGCCATTGGTTTTTCAATTTCGTGCACTTGCTCTATAAGACATGATAACTCGATGTTGGAAGGATGCTCGTAAATGTGGGATTGGTGGGGTGGTGTTGAAGCATTCTTTCTGGTAACGTCTTGTGTCGATGAGTAACGCTGCTTTATTGTTGATTTATTGGTGTTGCTGAGGTATGGATAATTTGGTGTTAGTCTATACTCTGGTTTTTATCCTGACTCTGTAGCTTTGACTCTGACAGCTCAAAATCAGGCGTTACTCAAAAGTAAACCACGTAATCGGTGCCAATAGCTCTGCTTTCATCGCTTGATACCACGAATACTCTTCCTTCGATCGCACGCGCTTGTGCCTTAAAATATATACTCTCACATTCTCACACATATATTAAACACTCACCATATATTAAATAAAAAAATAAAAAATTAAATAAAATATATTCTCACATACATATATTACAATGTATCGAACATCAGCGTAATTGAAATCCCGTAATTCAAATCCCTCTCCTCGAGATCCAACCGGAGATAATAATCCTCTTGCTCGAGACCACGACAAATATTCTTCTAAATCATTTACCATTTATTTATTATTATAAGACTATTATAAAACTCCAGTATCCATCATCCCGGTATTCATAAAATCCCCGGATGTCCAATATAAATACCCGATACCCCGAAATAAGTGTACCGCGAATAAAGACCGCCTCTCACTTCTTTTAATCAAATACGCAAGCGAGGAATCTAATTAAGGTCGCGCAGATCTCCAGGGTAAGTCCTTCCGGATTTCAATGGCGACGCGAGGAGTTAAATTCCAGAGTAATTCGGCACGCGCAGTGGTCACTGCAATCAGAAATTCAGCAATCAATGCTCTCGCATGGGCTGGCAAATCGCATAAGCCGCCGCGAGGCTCGACCTAATGAATCGGATTCGATGCCCTCCCATGGAGATCAGGATCAACGAGTCGACGAATGCCAGGGCACGTATCGATTACAGTCGCGCAACTCGAGGAGAATTAACCTTTTAAGTGCTGCCAACGCGTTTAGACGCCGCGAGTTTATAAACCGCGTCGTTCTGCCCGATCCTTTGGACACCTTTTGCTTCATAAAGTCTTCGCTGGCTTGTGAAAGTAGTGGATAAGATTCACGGGTGTTTTGTGCTCAACGAATGTATTGAGTTTGTCACAAAAGTGTTCTCTATTATCTTCTTTGTTGTCTAGCAATGCTTTATAAATGTGAAACCTGATTAAAGGAAGATGTTTATTGTACCAGTGGAAATAATCGTTTACTCTCCACGAAATTCCAGGCGTCTTTTATGAACGATCACTCGAAATACCGCGTGATAAGATTTATTGATTTAATTTAATTTTAAACTTGATTCATGAATCACTGTACATTAATTTTAATGTTCATTTGCAAGCCAAATTACGTGGTTTGGTCGCGCGTTATTGGCACTGTTGCGTTGGGCAGGCGAATTTTCTCGAGAACCTTTCCGCTCATAATTCGAATGACGTCAGATTTGGAATTAACAGGACTTTGATAGATGGTCGAAGGGATAATTTAAGGAATGTTGAGCCTTACGAGCTACCAAGCTGCCCACCGCGGCTTTGAGTGTTTCGACAGAATTCTAAGGTTCGGATGCCAGGGAAAGGCGGAAATTGTCGGAATATCTGCGCTTTATCAGCTCGATTCCTCGCCGAGCTCCGCGATTGGCGCAATTGCCAAACTAAATTTCGCGCGGAATGCGAAAACTTCTCAAACGTTGCGAATCGCGAATGATCGCGATGGATGCCTCGATCGACGCGCGTGGAAGACAGCGGCGAGTTTGCGCGTTGAAAATAAACACTCGCTGGAAAAAATATGACGGTTTTCGAACCGTAATTGGCGCGCGATTTATTTATAAAGGCACGGCGCGAGTTGCGAAACGGATTTTGCAAAAACGAGCTTTCACCATTAACAAATTGTTCGTATATCATTAACGAATTGAAAACGGCATGAAATTCAGTAACTTCCGCCCTCGCGTTTATTTCCAAAAAACTAAATAAACGCGGAGCACATTCATTCCGAACATAAATACACGCATAAAGAGGAAAAGTGGATTCTGCTTTTGAAACTAACACCCGTGTATTAAAAAAAAAAAAAGACAAAAGACAAAAAAAGAGGAAAAGGAAAAGAAACTAGCAGCAGTAAATCTCGCGAGGAAGTACGTAAAGAAGTCGAGGCTGAAGAATCAAAAACTAAAAGCTCCGGGGCTCCTTCAAAACGTATACTCAACGTTCCTTTTGCACGATAAATAATTTCCTCTAAAAAGAAAACGAGCCATGCAAAACAAAAGCTTGCGGATGAAATAAATTTTCCACGCTAAAACAATGGATAAAACGAGCTAAGAAAGGCGAGACTCTCTTTCGATCGCGTTTCTTCCAAATCGTCTGCGATACGGAAGCTTGCAAAAAATATATATATATATACACATTCATCGTTGCACACTCGTTAAAACCACACTAACTATAACAATATATATAGGGTGGACCATCTACCGGTTTGTTTTTAAATTATAAAATATGGCGACACTGGTGTGACCGATTTGCTCGAAATTGAAACAGCTGGTCGGTCTTTTCATTCCTAAATCGGAGACTCCAACCTTCGCGATAAAAAAGAATTTTGTTTCAAATATTAACGTAGCCTCATCTTATAGCGCTTTTAAAAACAAACTTATAAATTAAATCAAAACAAAACTAAATTAAAATTAAAAAAATGTAGTTAAAATTAAAACCAAAAATTAAATTAAAAAACAGCCTATATTATTTTATTTACATTTCGGACACTCTATCCATCCTGACGATTATCATCCCGACAATTTGCCATCAGGATAACATAATATTCCCAGGGAAAGGCGTAATTCCACGTGGTTCCTCCGCGATCGACCAGTCGCAAAGTGGAATCCCAGGGCAAACGCTGAGATCGCACAAACCGAGACGGAGGGCGGTTGGTAATGAATCAAATCGATCAGTCTGCGTATGCCGAGACACATATCGAAGATGAGCCCGGAACTAAAGCAATTTAGGATTGAATTCCAAGCCGGCCTGTCGCACCGGGAAGTTCGAGTAGAATTTACCCGCCACTCGGCCTCGGCACGGATACGGGCAATTCCCGAATTCTGGGGATTTTCGGGCCTATCGGCGAAGCGCGAAATCGAAGACGATGCTCCTCGCAAATATAGGTTTGTTCGAACGACCGATTTGATTGCGGTGATGTTGGAGCTGAGGTTTGGGCGAGAATCGATCATCGTACTTTGGAAGAATTCGGAGGCGTTGCTCCTGTCTTTTTACTCGTTTGGAATGATATATACTTTATTTATTTTAATATATGTATATTAAATATATATATATATATGTATATTATATAAATAAAAGCATGTATATTAAAATAAATTATACGTAATTTACTTATTTTTTTTCTAATTTTATATTATTTATTTATTTATTTATTTGTTTATTAAATAGCTGGTCCTTTCGAGCAATTATTATCATTATCAATAATTATCTAATATTACTATTATACTCGATTACCAAGCTGTGAAGTGCATACATACATATCTCTTGACCATTACAAGCAGGATATTAAGAATATCCAATTTCTGGACAAAAATCAATTCTCATAGCTATCTCGCGAAGTTTGCGAATATTTCCTCTCCTCGTCCACAGCTCGCAGAGAACAGATTCGACCGCACATCCGCACGATCCCGCGTCGCACTTCAGTCAATCGCGAACTGCATCGGCCATTCATCGATCGCGATGACGTCGAGAAGCATCGAAAATCGCCAGTAACCCCGGTTTGCATAACCGTCGGTGTCCTCGCCTCAGAAACGCGCCAATAACCCGAGCAACGAAACTCGTTAAAGCCCTTTTGAGGAGGCGCGAGGAAGGTAAGGGCTCAGATTTCGTCCTGTCGGCGCCTCGATAGCGCCAGGACCCCGATAACGAGTGAGGAAGGAGGATAAGGAGGGGCCAAAGAAAGGGCGTAGGGCTGGGGAATATAAAAGGGGAAGGGCGGAAGTGGAGGAGAATGACAGGGCTTTTCCTAAGCACACCGAAACTCGACCAAGGAGATGTTGGCGCTCCTCTTACGGAAGGTAAATCGCGCCAAAGCGCATAAGCCGCTGCTCGATTCGCCCCTCGCCAAAGCAGGATCGTCCTAATTAAAGCTGGATTTGCGATAAATACGATAAATCGAGGACTGCGAAGATCAAAGGCACGATCGGGTGCAGACTCATGGGTGCAGCTGGTTTTTTTAACAAGGGAGCTTGTTTTGAGGAATAATCGAGGATGATGTTGAGTCGGAAGCTCGACTTTTTTCCTGTCGTTTATCGAGAATAGTATTGATTATCGTGGCCTTTAGATTGTTGGTTTAGTGTCGCTTGGTTAGGATTTTGGAAGTTTCTCTTGGGATTAACACTATTCCTACCACGAGCTGTCAGTGATTTCTTTGAAAAATCGTGGAACTTTGAGGCGCGGTCATTTTTGAGATTTTTCATGATTTTCTCGCGGCGTACGGATCGATAAATTGATAGATAGATAGATTTATTCGATAGACTTTTAATTTTAATTTGTATCGATAGATTTATTCGATAGATTTTTTGGGTTGATTAAAGTGTGATCGCTGAATTGATATCTGAATCGGTCGTATATCTTTTTCTAACGTTCATTCTTGTTAAAACCAGAGATCATGGTTTAAATAGTGTCTAGAGTAAAGCTGATATATTCGTGCAGGTTTCTTCAACTGCTAATCCAAGACTACGAAGATTCAAGGGAACCAAGCTACCTTCTGATAACAAGAAAGACGTGAAACATGTGGCAAGTAGTAAAACAGCCTTATACGCGGCACCACTCTTAGTAGCAGAAATAGCTATGTCGAATAAATCCTCGAGAATTCGCCAGCTCATCGAATCCGGCCGGCAGATCGAGAAATTCCGTCTAAACGCAAGAAATACCAACAATGAAAATTACGCCCGTACAATTTGTTCGCGCGAAAAAAATCAAGAACCACGATTCTCCTTCCTCCAATCAAATAATCGTATATCTCAGCCACCTGGGAGTTCTGCTTATCATAAGTGTTTGAAGCAAGTATCGAAGCAACGGAATCATCTTTATCATCGCAGTAATCGCGACATCGAGTACTATCGCTCGATAGAGTCAGCTTCTCCAATATATTTGGAGAAGCCCAATGCCTACCAAGAGTCCGCTTCGACGCTCAGCAAAGGAACATCCTCGCGAGGATCGAAGATCGAACATGAAGGATTCGAGGGAAGAGAGCGATGCGAAAACAGTCGACACAGGGAGAACCTCGAATATCAGCGGCACGAGAGTTATCGCGAGCCTCTTAAAAGCGCATCGATGCAAATCCTCCCAAAACAAGAGGTAAACTCGATGGAAAGCTCTGGCTGTCGCTCGTGTAGCTTTAAAAGCGACGAACGCCAAGGCCATTGGCGGAGTGACACGGAGAACGGAGAAGACGAGTGTCATCGAAATCATGAAGGAAGCTCGTCGTGGCGAATATCTCGCGCAACGGAGTCACGAACTTCAGAGGTTTATATCGTTTATTTATTAGATTGGGGGAAAAGAGATCTATTATATTACGTGAGCTTCAGGATTTTATTTAATATATTTGGGATTAATTTTGGTCCAATATGCAACGTTTTGTTCCAATTTGTTGCTATTTTAAAAGTAGCTTCGTAATGTTTCTTTCGTAGAAGTCATGCTAAATGAAGTCTCAAAGTTTATGTAAAAATAATGGATTTCTTTTCCCCGATCTAATATATCTGTTTCTATTTTTCGAGGAACTTTCGCGAGAGTTATACAAATGATGATATATATTATTATTATTTATTAATGTATTATTGATCTTGCATCGAGCAAGTAATAATAAATATTAAATCCATTCGCCACTGATGCGTGAAAACCATCGAATAAATTTTAATAATCGTCTCATATGTAGGCGATCGTGAAAAAAATTCGGCCAGTCGAATCTGGAATTGAAACACCAACCAAGCTATCCAATCCCTCTGATCGAATTTTCCACGCATCGCCTACGGTCTTCGTTCACGCTAAACCTTATCGCTCAATCTTATCAAGCGCAGTAAATACCATCCATATACACCCCCAGGTTCATCCCTCGATGCTCAAGAACAAAACCCTCCACTTATCGCAAGGCAGGAAGAATAATCTCCCAACCAACAAATTCTCCCTTATCCAAAAAGATCCTTGCCTGAGATGGATCAGAAATCAGCTGGACAAAATGAAGGAATCCTCTAGAAACCTCCAAAGGGATCTTAACTCGAGGGACCAGTGGATCACGAGTCGCTTCTCCAGGTCTAAGGAAGTGCCCAGAAATCCACAAGGAGGCTGTCCACCAAAGAGTCCATGGTCCAACGACCTGGAGCAGCAATTTCAACCCGATCCTCCACCGCCAAAAGTGCATCACTGGACGGACCAGCCTGACGGACCCTGCGAGGCCTTCATAAGGAAGTCCTCCAGACCAGCGCCCATGATATTCATCCCTGTTAGAGGACGCGTCAAACCCAAGCCCTTCGATACGATTTCGAATAGCTCACCACCAAGTCTCGATGCAAGACCAAGCGTGGATAAAGCCCTCGATAAGATTTCGAATAGCTCACCATCAAGTCTCGGTGCAAGACCAAGCGTGGATAAAGCCCTCGATAAGATTTCGAATAGCTCAAGTCTCGATGCAAGACCAAGCGTGGATAAAAAAGTCCTTGGATATTCCAACGAAGCTCTTCGAGGCGCGAGAAAAGTCGTTGGAGTTTGTGCTCCGAAGAATTCCTCGAGCAGGACAAACCGCGCGATCGTTTTCGAGGAGGAGGGCTTGGATCCGACGAGGCTTCCTGGATCGATCGCCTCGACGACAAGCTGGGAGAAGTCAAAGGGCCGGTTTACAATGGCCGATGTAGGCGAGCGCAGACCCAACATGGCGAGCCTGAAGTATCGTTTGACCAAGTGTCCCTCTATCCAGGTGCGTCTTGTAGATTTTGGCCTCGATCGTCGGGAATACAAACGGAGGATCGTTGATTTAACCGCCTCCCGCCTTGGCGCCCTTACCTGGAATCGAAGCTGGCTCGAAAGGAATTAATATTTACCCGACAAACGGGAGCTGCAGCCTCGATTCGCGCGAAAAGCTCGCGCAAAACTCCGGAGAGTTATTCCCTTGCTCTGGGAACTTAATTGATTATGTGTCTCTGAGTTGTTTCTGAATTCGGTTAATTGGAGGTTCGAGAAAGAATTCGCGATTCGAGTTGAGTCTGAAATCACGGATGCTCGATAGATGGATGGAATGAATTTATGTATGGAGTGTTAATCGTTCAGATGTGTCTGATTTTTTTTTAATCCCTTGTGAAGATAATGCGTTCCTTTTCTATACTGATTCTTATCTCGAAGCTCCTCTATTTAATATACGTATTAAATTCGTATTAAGTGGTTAATATACGTATTAAATTCGTATTGAGTAGTAAGTTAATATACGTATTATATACGTATTAAGTCACGTATCAGACACGAGAATCGTGATCAAAAAATTCTCAATCACGGCTCACTTTTTTCACGTTACTATAGTCTTGCCTTTTAATTAATCCTTGACATCGACCTAAGCTCAGCTCATTTTGCGAGTCTATTCACAGCGTTTCACTCATACCAATTTTCTAATCGTTGGATCCTCGCGACGATATGTCAGGAGGCGTGGCGGATAGCCGAGCCCCGTCTCCCCGACGTACGCGCGAAGCCAGTGGAAAATCAGGAGGTTCCGCGGCTTCCTGCTAAGAAGAGGGCGAAAAGTTTCAAAGCCAGCGGTCGTTGGACGAGGCAAAGGTATCCGGTCCGCCTGAAAGTTTACAAGTCGCCGGAGGACAATTTGAATCCTCGTCCTCCGTTGATCCTCGACGTGAAGCTGCGCCGCTGCTTCCCCGAATCGCTGCTTTCGAAGGATCGACGCTGAAGAGGCCGATGTTTATTCCCGGGAGAAAAGGGACGGAGCTGGAAGCGAGTGATTCGCGTTCGATTAATCGGAAACCAAATTTATATTCATCGATCGAGAAGCAATTGTTACAAATCGAGTATTAGATATACTATAACACAATACTTCTTGTTACACAAAAATTCGATAAGTCGTTTACAAGTGTAAAATACCAGACTAAACAGATCAAGGACTCTCTGCTCATCTAAGGATAACCATAATTACACGATAATTATCGATCAGAATTTATATTAACGATCACTACACGATAATACAATACTCCTTGTTACTTAAAACTTCCATAAGTCGCTTACAAGCGTAAAATACCAGACTAAACAAATCAAGGACTCTCTGCTCAAGCAAAGATAACCATAATTAGAGTAATTAACCCTGGACATCCGACGTCCTTGCGGATGGACGCGATAAATACTAATTGGGAAAGAAGTTCAGCGGCCTCCAGATTTATATTAACGAGCAAAGGGAGCCGCGCTTTCCCGTAAGGACGACGTGCCAGATTATTTTCCGAATAAATCCAACTTAGCGATCGGCTTTATTCGAGGGAGGTCATGATCTGTAAATCACCCCGGCGCTGTTCCGTTGCGCGCGAGAAAGAACAGCATCATGCAAATGAGACGACGTTGTGAGGCAAGAAATCTCCGCAGCCAGCGGCGGCCCCCGACTTTTCGCGTTTGTCATTATCTGCCGTACGTAGATCTTTATTTTTGCGAACCGCGCAGCGCCTGCAACGAACTTATGCATCAAACGTTATTGCCCCGTGCGCGTTATGCATTCTCATCTGGATGCAAAAAAAAAAAAAAAAGAGAAAGGGAAAAGAGAAAACTAAACCACCAGTGGGAAGTACGTATATTACAGCTGGAGGAATAGGACTTGCCTTATTGTCGTTTGAGCGATTAAAAAGATGTTTAAATTTAAATCTTCTTGTCTGTTTAACCTAGTGTTAATCAAGCCAGTCGATATGACTGTTATTTCTTTGTTTTTTCTTTGAAAGTTATTTCCTTGAAAAATCGCAGCGCTTTATGGCTGCGGTTGAACCTTGGAAGATACTGAAAAGTGCCCAACTACGAAGTACAGTGGTTTTTTTAAAAAACGATTCATCGCTTATTCTGACCACTTTGGTGGCTTTAATATTAAATCTGTCTTTGGGTATCGATGAATATTAATCAATATCGATGCTCGCACGATGGCCAAAGTCCGATTTCTTATTTTATGCGCGCACCTTTTCTCCTATTATTCAATGTAAAACGTGCTCTGCTCGATCGAAGCTTCGACGGGAGTTCTCCCCGTCCCGTAAAGGGCAATCGCAACCAGAAATTCATACTTAATGGAGGATGCACGTGCGCCCAACTACGAGCGCGCACATATTAATTAGGAATCCTTTGCACTTTGCAGATAGTGGATGACTGGTACCACTTAGAGCATCGATCCGTGGCGAAGAGATCGACGGAACCGCACGTCGAGGTGCACCAGAGACTCCTGAAAGACTCCAGGGTTCGTCGTGCCGAGCAGCAAAGGGCGAAGTCGCGGAGCAAAAGGGATATGATAATCAAACGCGGTCCGTCCAATACGCAAATTATTCTAAACGACGAAAGGTGGCCCCAAATGTGGTACTTGGTCAGTAATACTCACGTGTTCACTTCGATTTTCTTTTTTCCAAATCGCGCGACGTTTCCTCCAAACGTCGTACAAGCAGCGCCTTTGTGAAAATTAATGCATCGTATTATATCAAGGAATATTCTCGAGCGTAGAAGCACTTATAAAAATAAGTATGAAAATAATTTCGAGAATTAAATGTTCATCGTCCAGTCTTAAGACTCCAGACCTGACTTGACTTAAGGATCCATGGTTTTTCGATGATCTTGAGACCGTGAAAAACCATGGAGTCGTAAGATGGAGAATCAAAAATGAGTCTGTACACTCGTTCTGGCCTCAAGAATCGTTTGCTCGTCCTTGAAAAATCAATATTTAATCGCGATCTTTGATCTGCGAGACGAGTCGATACAAGGAGAATGAGAATCGAGGTAATGGAGCTTCCCGTCGGCAAAATCGCCTCGCTTCCTTTTCCAGAATCGAGGAAAGGGGTTGGACATGAACGTGCAAGCTGCTTGGGCCGAAGGAATAACCGGAAGCGGCGTTGTCGTCACGATTTTGGATGATGGATTGGAAAAGGATCATCCAGACCTCTTTAAGAATTACGTAAGTGCGTTGTACGGATCGAACGAAATTTGAATCGTTCAGACGCCTTGCACGCGAGCGTCGATGAAACACTTTATATAAGTATATCGACAACTTAAAATTGATGAGGAGCATAAGGAAGGTCGATTTATCGAATACAAGGAAGGTTAGCTTATTAAAAATTACTTGTATAAAAGAGATTTTTATTCGGATATTTGATACGGTTATAAGCAGTCTTATTATCGAAATAATCACTGAGGTCCGCTCAGGCGTTTACATGGACTACTTAGAAGTATACTGAATCCCAAGAAATGGACAATTATCTACATACATCACTCGAATTATTTATTAATTCCTCGATTCGTGAATAGTTAACCGCATTAAAATTGCAATTTTCTTCAAGAGTGAATATTATACGCACAAAACATTTATCAATGTTTATAGAATACGCGTCCGATTTTCCAGGGTATTTAAACTCAGTCTCGTTTTTTACACGAACCACGAGCAAAGCGGAATAACCGATTTTTATTTTATAATCTTATCGTTCATAATTTATTTTTTAATAATAATATAATTTCATTTCATCATTTTAATAACCGCCCCTTGCGTTCTCAATTTTTAACGTGCACCAAATAGAATCGTAATCCATAATCCGAGGTGCGGGAATAACTAACGAAATTTCGAATCGGATTCGAAGTCTGCGCCAACGATCCGTAGACGAACGTGTATCGCCTGCTGGATCCTTTAATAACGCGGATGCAGCGATGCGAGGCGCATAAACTTAACCCTTTGCACTCCTGCCTCTCCTCTCTGGCATTGAAATGAAAGGCCTATTCCACTCGAACGTCTACTTTCGGCCGACAGGGATTCGCGAGCATAAATGAGATTAAAAGCGCATCGCCGAGAGAGCTAAACGCCATCCCAAAGATCGAGTTCCAGAAGTGTCTTAAGGATTGTAAGAAGCGCTGGAATAAGTCTACAATATCTAATAGAGACTATTTCCAAGAAGATAACATCGATGTAGACGAAAACCTAAAATTCATTCTGAAAAACAAAAATTCCATTTTTTCTATATGGACTTTCTATATGGACTCAAATGAAAACGAAAAAATTAACGCTTTCCGCGAATCATCGCTTTCTGGCAAGAAATTCGACATTTTTAACACGATGAAAAAATACGATGTTGTATGTTCAATGACTCGATGTATATTAAATATGTTCGTTAAGATGTCATACCAGTCGAACAAAAAAAAATCAAGGCTCGTTTACAACAAATGTTCCCTATTATATACGTTTGTATCTTAACACTCACTTCATACCTGTACACCTGATAGTGTCGAAAAGTGTCTGATAGATTCAGCTCCAATTTTTTAAATAGAATTTCATCAGAGTACTGTGCATATCTTGAGTTGTGGAGGAATGTAAGATCGATAGGACGGGGCTGCGAGGAAAAATACGTGCAGTGAAGTGCATGGATGAGGGAAAAGCTCGCTTTACAGGATCCACAGGCGAGTTACGACGTGAACAACAACGACGAGGACCCGATGCCGAGGTACGACCTGCTGGATAGCAATCGACACGGCACCAGGTGCGCCGGCGAAGTGGCCGCGACTGCTAATAATTCCATTTGCGCTGTTGGCGTCGCCTTTGGAGCCGGCGTCGGTGGTGAGTCTCGTTTGAAAAATGTACAAGCACCCTGGAATAGTAAAACTCGAATCCGTTCGTCTTGATTTCGCGGCTTTATGTCCCCTCGGTTCTCAACTCGAGGGACCATAGCTCGATCGACGAATGTCGAGAAACTCGACTTCATACTGCACGCCTAATTCTGTTTTTACGCGACAAATACGAGGATCTGTACTGTGGTTAATTGAATTATTTCATTTAACAGCTCGATTTTATACCATACATCTAATTCTGTTTTTACACGATAAATACGAGGATCTATACTGTGATTAATTGAATTATTTAATTTAATAACTCGATTTTATACCATACATCTAATTCTGTTTTTACACGATAAATACGAGGAATACGTGTAAAAAGAAGTTCGCGTAAAATATATCTCCGATGTCTCGGTTATGATAATAAAACGAAAGCATAATTATCTCCTTACAATTTAGGTCGATCGTGTTAAATCAAAATCGTGTAAAAGAAGTTCGTGCAAAAACAGAATTAGGTGTATTCTTATCTATATCAAAAATAAGCGTATAGATAAACGCGTAATGACCACAAGAATCATTCACTCGCGTCGACTTATTCTGTATCAATATTCTAACAAGAGGGGGAAATCAAATTCTCCATTGTTCTCTATTTAACATTGTCGCGAGCCAGGAGCCACTATTTTCGTATCCGACGTTAATTTTGAAACTCAAGCTTCTTCAACGGATTTGTAATGTAATACGAGCGACTATCCGCGTGCGATATAGCCTCCATCGGCGATCGTTAGCCGGGAATATTCGACGTAACGCGGTAAAGCCGATGGAAGATAATTCGCGGTATCAAATTGACGTGTTATCGCGCAGGTGTACGCATGCTGGACGGCGATGTTACCGATGCGGTGGAGGCGAGGTCTTTGAGCCTGAATCCTCAGCACATCGACATTTACAGCGCCTCCTGGGGTCCCGACGACGATGGCAAAACCGTCGACGGGCCTGGAGAGCTGGCGACCAGGGCTTTCATCGAGGGCATCACGAAGGTCGGTTCTGGGCTCTCGTATTTCATGGAAGATCACGCTCGTTACGGGTTCTTCGTATTAAATTTACGCTTTCGCGAAAAGAAATTCTCTCCTTTGCAAAGTGAACTCGTCTTTTTGTTAATGGAATTCCGGTGCAAAGGGGCGAATTTGGTTTGCAACAAGGTCGAATTCCATTTGCAAACGGATTAAATTGTTTTGCGAAAGGTTGAATTTAATATGACAAACCTATATCCATTGTTCGTGCAGCTTTGCCTCTACCATTTTCTTATAGACATAGCGATAAATAATACTAGAAATAAATAGATGATAAATGTTACGCGATAAACTTTCCCATCCGTCAACATAACCCCGTGAAAACAATAATCGATCAGTCTCCGCATCATAAAATTATTCTCATAAAAATTATCTTCCTAAAATTTTCACAAGATTATCGAAAATATCATTTTTCGAGCCAAATTCCCTTAATTTGCGCGAAGTTCTAATTCTCTGCTTCGATATAAATAAATCCACGACCAAGGCTCATCGAATGCTCTCAAATTCTTATGGCGATCGAATTCTTATGGGAATTCTATTAGCGAAGGAACGTGTCGCGAGTGGTTTCAAGGCTTCGAGAACACCGATTTCCTCTAACTCGAGGCGCGCCTTAAACTTCGACGACGCGCCTGGCAAAGACTCTTGAACGGTGTCTCTAACGACGGTCGATCGGGCCCTTAAAAAAGTGGAAATCAGCCAGGGCCGTGCTTCGGTCGGCTCGTTAGAAGTTTAATGAGGGAAAAAGGCAACCGGCTCGAATAACTCGCTAAACAGGGCGTAATAGCTTTGTCGAGTCGACGCCTCATTTATCGTCCCCTTGATTTCGGGCTGATTTTCCACCGAAACGAGATCAACTCTGCTCCCCTCGAATTCTACTCAGCACAAATAATTTTGAAAAAATAATTTAACAAAAAAATAAATTGCACGGAGAACGCAGAATCGATGGACTTTGCCAATATATGGATAATACATGGCATCCGATATATGGATAATATACAGCAACCAATATATGGATAAACACTTTGCCAAGCCTCAAAACGAATCCTCACAATTCTAGGCCTTGCCTCTAAGGCGAGATGCAAATTGCGCGAGTAGAGGATTGGAATTTCTTCAGCGGGATCTTCGAGGTATTTAATTCCGCATCGAGCAAACGATGAACGACGCGCTTGGCCCCGATTCCATATCTTCTCTCCCATCGCCTTTGATATACAACGACACCTTAATTGTCCAAGCGGACAAGGCGAGATGCGGCTCGTTCGATACGCGGTTTAACTTTGGCCGCTGCCGATTTTTCCTGCCAAAGAAAGGAGGAAACTGCGAGGACTCTGTACTTCGCTTATCGCGCGCCTCGATCGAGGCTCCGGGAACTTTTCCTCCCTTTCATCGAGAGTCCGATCTCTCCCGATTCTCTCTTTGTCGCCTTTTGGAGTCTCGAGCTTCAAAGAAATAGCCCTTCGAGTCTCTTTGAGAAACCATGTCCTCGAACGATGGAAGACGATACGATCTCCCGGAGGCAATGAGACCGATTGATAAATCGCGTTGGCGCGCTGTTTATCCCAGTTTTAATGCCGGCTGACCCGCCACGAGATAGAGTATTATATTTTAGCCCGCGACTGACAGCCGGTGCATACGAGATGGCGGTATTGGCTTGACAGAAAACAAATAGAGCCCTTGTTTATTCGTCGATGCATCGCTGGGGGGGAAAAAAAAAGTGCAAAATGCAAAATACAGGCGGTGTGACGTAAAGAGGAATTGGCCATGCATCCCGCGTTCCGTGATCTTATGAAAAGGTAAATGGAGTTGCCACTCTGTTAATCCACTGGAACATCTCGAATTATATGTACAGCATAAAACAGTAAATCCGTATAATTAAAAGCTGCGCTGATTTTTAATTATGATTTAATTATGACGATTGATTATATCGTTGGAATTATCGAGTGGTTACTTGAAATGTTATCTTGAAAATTAATTTTATCGTCTTATTCGTTTAGAGGGTATTATTACCTCAAGAATACTTTTAATCGTTGCACCTTCATCGAAGTCACGCGCAAACTTTTGCGCTTTCGCACCAGATATATACAATATACTAATTTATTTAGTATATTTTATACGTATTACATCTGTTCTTCGCGTATGAAATTACAAGCGCGTTAAATCGGGCCGTGGAAATTAACGCGTTCGCGAATCCGAAATTCTATAGCATTCACATTCACGGTGGCGCGGTGTGACACGCAAATCGATCTGCAACAACGCGAATATTATAATATTCATTGTACACGACTGGTGAAATATTCCAATTCGAGTACTTAAAAAACAAATGTATAAAGGTGTATAATCAGAATCACGATGTCAGGATTAATTCAAAAGACAGAGATCACCCGTCTATATCTTCAACTCGATCACATTTTTACTATCCACCAACGGATTAAAGATCCGTGGTCAATAGTAATTTGGTCGAAGCCAGCCTTCGATGAGCGCAACTCGATGGCGAGGTGCTAGAAGAAAATCCTTTGGCGCGAGTACAGAAGGCGAGCCGGAAAGTTTCTAATTGGATGCTTTTAAGCGAGGGCTGCTCCGCACCTGCACGTATTACCATTTTAAACTCACTCCGCGAGGCGCAGTCGTAAGTCATATGCAAATATTAGAGGGTACTTTCGGCGGGAAAACTTGTTAAAACATGGCCATTCGCGAAATAGGATTTGCCAGAGGAGGACTTTGGAGGAGTCGACTGGAAAGCCCGTCGCGTGCCGCGAAGCGAGAATCGAAGAAGAACGAGACGAGTGCCGTGGGCCTCTATTATCTCAAGTTGTATTCCATTAAACAACCTGATACTTACGTACAACGGATAAGAATCACGAGAAGTGAGTTATGGCCGACACCTAGTAGAAATATCAATTGGAATAAACAAACCAAGCTCGCCATTAATTGCTTAAGGACAAATAATCGATTACTGAATTCTATACCATGCGTAAGAATCAAGAGGATATATTATATTAATTATATTATATTTATAACTATATTATTATATAGTTATATCATGTTATATTATACATATTAACTTCCAAAAATACTTTCTTACCGTAAAGACCACGAGAAAGAGGAGATAAAGGACAAAATCGAAAAATAAGAAATTAGCATAGATAAAAATAATAAAGTCAATATATCCGTTAGAAACAAAGGAATATTTTTTTAAATCACGCAACGTCGATGGTCTTTTAAGAACCGCAATCCGCTGGCAGAAATTTGTTGACTCAATTCTCGGGACAAGATTGAACAGTAGGAGGGGACGAAAAACAAGATGTCCCGCAAGACGAAGTTTAGTTTACAAAACATGGAGAAGCGCTGACCGAAGTTCTTCCGGCCGAGGTTCTTCGTTCGTTAGGTTTTTTCCCTCACTCTCTCTTTCTCTTCCTCGGAAATTCCTGGTCGTACATTTCGGCCCGGAATCATCCAGATTCTTCGAGCTTCGAAGAACGGTCGCATTGCCCCGATCCTCTCGAGTGCACGAGAGGGTTTTTAATATTCCTCTCTCCGCCGATGCGATCAAATGGCGCGCAGACTTTGATCTTGCAATTAGATTTACCCCCGGGACTGACAATAAGTAGCGTCGCTCTCGAATCCACGTAAATCGATACCCTAAGGAAGACATCGGGCCGCTTCTTATACTAATAATAATAAGAATATATCCAGGGAACGCACAGGGAATTAAGTTAATGAATAATTCAAGCTTATAAATAATATACCTCGTACAAATAACTTGCGAATAGCGAGGCTTGCGAGCTTATAAATAAGAAAACTCGTGGCTCTGTATCCCGCTTTCAAGTCTCCATTAAACAAGCACATTTTGCAGAACACTTTCTTCGTCATATTTTACAGAAAATCAAATGTAACATATAATCAAGTATGATATATTCAGAAATATAATATCATCTGGATTCTGGCTTACGAGCAACATATAATCAAATGTAATATATTCAAAAATATCACCAGGATTCTGGCTTACGAATAACCTTACTCGAACTTACTTCAAATCTTCGGTTTCAACAAGTTGGCGCGGCATCGATCGGCGCGACACAAGTTACATTCTGTATTACCATACACGCTCTATGTTTTTACCACTAGAAGTCTCGAACGCTGATTGGCTTTCAAAAAAATAGCACAGTAAACAATTCTCGCTTATACACTTTTCTATGATTAACACTATTCCTACCACGAGTCGTCAGTGATTTCTTCGAAAAATCGTAGAACTTTGAGGCGCGGTCGCTTCAGAGGTTTTTCACGATTTTCTCGCAGTAGATCGATGAATCGATCTATCCACATTTTTCCTTCCTCCTCTTCTTCTTCAAGGATACATCGAGCACTCTTAAATCTGTCTGGAAAATGGTCGGTAGGAATAGCGTTAAGACAGCCGGAAGTTCCGATCCCAGAGGACAAGGGAAACTCCCTGCCAATAAAGATTCCCCTTCGAACTTGGCGCGCGGCTTATCGAACTTAGCAATGCGTGCATCAGGTGCGCGCTTAATCCGCATTCACGCCGATGGACATTGGAATGGAAGGCCAAAGAGCCGTCGGTGTCTTGCGGTAATTCACCGCGATTTCCGAGTAACTGCGCCGGCTGGCAAACTTGGATTATATCCGATCCACTTTGCGGTAACGTCGCAGGGAACATCATGCAAACGCGGATATACGCTGGCGTACAGTAACTGGGAATTCCCTTTGACGGGCCACGTTCGCCGACTCAATAACCCAAGGAGGGCCCTTTGGTTACTGCAGTCCTTACCGGAAGGGCTCCTCGCGTATATTGGACTTAAGTCACGGACAAGAGATTTGTGTAAACTAATTTTCGGGCCCCTCGATCCGGGGAATGTAATCGTTGGCTGGAAGTTGGAGGATTCGTTTATATCGGCTTGAGGGAAAGAAATCGATTATTTGTAATCTGCACTTCAAGGGTTTGTTTAGAAGACTGATAATAATCAAATATTACGATTAGAATAATAAGTAAAAAGTACGAATAGAATACGGAAATCGATAAAAATTAAAGTAGCCATATAAGTTAGTACCCATACAAATATAATAAAATACTTATAAATTAAGTATTTTATTTTTTTTTTGGGTAAAGTACCCAATTAAATACCCATATAAGAGAACACAGACGTACATAAAAATCGAACACTAGCTCCACCAGGACTCGAACACCCTAATATACAAGGATCGTCCATAAAATAAGGTTCCCAATAGTCTCTCACAACGAAACATAATTACTGAAATAATAATAAACCAATGATAATAAGTAAACCGAGATGCTTAATCACCACTGGATAACACACTTCTCGCAAGCCTAGAATTTCACGCCACAATCGCTCCATTCTCGATTAAATGAGAAACGACGGACCTTCCATGGACAAGAGCCAAAAAAAAGTGCACTCACCCCAATTCCCCCGAGCAGGGCCGCAACGGCAAGGGCTCGATCTTCGTCTGGGCGTCGGGCAATGGCGGCAGGGACCACGACAACTGCAACTGCGACGGCTACACCAACAGCATATGGACGCTGTCCATCAGCAGCGCGACCGAGAACGGCTACGTCCCCTGGTACAGCGAGGCCTGCTCCTCCACCCTCGCCACGACCTACAGCTCCGGCTCGACGGCCGAGAAGCAGGTGGTCACCACCGACCTGCACCACCACTGCACCAGCAGCCACACAGGGACATCGGCCTCCGCTCCCTTGGCGGCGGGCATCTGCGCCCTAGCGCTCGAGGCCAACAGGGATCTGACCTGGAGGGACATGCAGCACATCGTCGTCAGGACAGCGAGGCCGGCGAACCTGAGGGCCACCGACTGGGTGACGAATGGCGTCGGCAGGAACGGTGAGGATCGCTCTTCGGGGGCGCGTGGCTCGAGGCCAAGCGTGGATTCGGTGGCGCTAGGGATATTCTGGTTGGGGAGATTTGATTTGGGGAGAATTACGAGGGGACCATAGTGGAAGGTTGCTCTCGGAGCTGTTTGTTTCGATGCTTCGAGCTGGACTGAGAAGGTGGCGGAGGGTTTTTTTTTGAATTGGGTTAAATATGGATATGTGAGATTTTCTTAAAGGATTTTTCTTGGAGTTTTTTGAGCGACTAGCGTACGGCTCGTGAAACGTGAGCTTGGCGTGGCGCGTTAATTTTGAAATTGCGTTTATGTCCAATAGTTAGTCACAGTTTTGGTTACGGGCTGATGGACGCCGCCGCTATGGTGCGATTGGCGAGGAGATGGAGGACCGTCCCTGAGCAGCACAAGTGCGAGGTTTCCGCGCCTCATATGGAAAGGTAAGTGATCCAAATATTCTTTACCATTCCAGAAAAGAACCTAGGATCTGATAAAAAATCTTTCGTGCGTGCAAAAAGAATACATCGATTCGATTGATTTAACATTCTAAAATATAAACGCAAAAATTATAAATATATATTTTCTTACATCTTTATATCGTATCACAGCACGGCTTTTTATACATTTACAAATTATCAGTAGAAACGCGTGTAAAGTGCACGACTCGAAAAACACGAGGAATAGGTTAGGGAAAAAGAATCGAGACGGCTCGTGGATAAAAGCCACGTTCAATTATCCGCGGGAATTAACGGCCTGGTTTTGTAATGGCCCCGTCTCTCCTTTACTTCACAGGTCAATACCGGCCAAGAGTCAATTGGTTCTGGATTTGTACGTGAAGGAGTGTAGCGGCGTTAATTTCCTCGAGCACGTTCAGGTAAGTGCAGCGACACTCGCTCGAAATTCTTGTAATTAGCAATTACACGTTGGACAAAGACGTATGAACGCCCGCTCCGGAACTTCCGACCGCCAATCATTTTCCGCCCTACATCCGACGGACGAAATTTCCTCTGGTAAAACACGGAGGCGGTACCAGCGTATTAACCATAAAAAGCGATAACGATAACGATCTCGAGGAGATACGTAGGTGTGTAAGTACGTCGCTGCAAAATCAAAGAGAAATCGACGATACGAATTTTATAAGACCTAATGCAATAATGAAAACCAGCTTCGATTCGAGTCTTCTTTCTTTCTAATCAAGTACTAAGTTGTCCTAAAAGTTTCTTCTATTCTATAAGAAAACATCATCTTCACAAATATTCGTTTCGTATTATTTTATTGAATTATACATATAACCGGAAGACGATCTGAAGAAGAACACTACGCCATTTAGTAAATTAGCTTTCACGTTCATACAAACCTTATCAATGTTTTATTTCATAAACTTTATACAACCCCTCGAGACAAGTCTAAATTCCTCCCTCTTTCGCTCACAAGACTCCCCTATATTCCCCCAAACAGTCCGTCACTTTCATCCAATCCCACATTCTTCGCCAAGTATCGATCCATTGGACCATCCCGAGATCAAAGAGCCCGCCATTCATCGAGTCCTTCAGCCGCGATCGAAAACAGTAGTCCAATACCGAAGAGAGAAGGAGAAAACTGGTGCTCGAAGCGTACATCCAGTCCGAGAGCCATTCTCGATCCTTCGAGAACCTGACGAGTGTCCTTCGCAACACGCCTCGATCGCTTCGAGGATCGAGGCTCGGTTAGGAGCCGGGTTATAAGTCGCGTGGCGGATCGAGAAGTCTCTCGAGAGGAGAGGAAGAGACGGTCTTACCAAGCCGCAACGGTGCACTTGTCGCAGGCCAAGGTATCCCTGGTGGCCTCCAGGCGGGGGGATCTTCAGATACAACTGACCTCTCCTCAAGGCACGATGAGCACTCTGCTGGCGAAAAGGCCGCACGACGTCTCGAAGGCTGGCTTCAATCAATGGCCGTTCATGTCGGTCCACACCTGGGGCGAGAGGCCGCACGGCAAGTGGCAACTGCTCATACACAACGAAGGCCGATACCAGGGTGAGTTTTTGTCCGACGAATTTTTATTGATTTTACAGTACCGAGATTTTAAGTACAAGGTACTCTGAAAGTTTCTAACTGTGTTTCTAAGGTGCAGGATGTTCGTGGCTTTTGGAAGCGGATTGTTCGCGGATTTTTATAATTAGCCCTTCTATGAATGGAATTATATCTGTTTAATGAGTTATATGGCTCAATGATTAATCCTTTGCACTCCGAATTTTATTTCGATTTCGTCACCAGCGCTCCTAACACTTTTAAGTGTGTTTCAGTTGAAATTTACTTTGACTAATAAATAAGGCAATTTAGATGAATAATCTAAGCGATCGTGTTTGCCATATGTTCCAAGCATCACGAATTTCATGTTTGGAGCACGACGATCTCGAGTGAGCGTCGACAAAATTTTAATAATAATAATAATAGTGAAAGCTTGATAATAACGTATGCGCGAAATTTATTTATTTGGACATGAACAATCGTCGAGTGGGACTCGACGCAGGAGCTCCTGAGATAAAAATCGATGTCGAGTGTGACTCGACGTAGGAGTGCAAAGGGTTAAAGGTTATAAAGTAATAATTAGAGTTTAATTGGTAGTACAGAGATTAAGGAATTAATGCGGTGGACGAAGCGTGTGTATAAGGAAAAAGGGTGCATTTTTTTCGACGCCTTTTTATTCGTACACGGTTTATTCGCGACATTGATTCCCTAATTGCCCCATTATCGATTCGATTTTAATGATCATTCGGCGGCCTGTAATTATTGAGCCACGCACCAGTGGTCAAAAATTATTCGCTTCCAGACTCAAATGCCGGATTTGGTCCAGTGAACTTTAACTCCGCGAGGCCAGCTGGGGAATTAATTATAATAGTACGCGAATAAACTGCTCGCGAAAGCTACGATCGTCCTGTATCGTTGGAACTTTAATCGAATCTCGATCGAGATCTCATATTCGCGATTTGCAGCCCTATGATTACACGTAATCGAACGACGATGCGCGCAATTATGATCCACGTTTGATGCGCAGCTCCTCGTGTTCGTGAATTGTAATCGCGATACGATTAATCGTAATCGCATTACGATACTCGTAATTATGATCCACGTTTGACGTACACCTCGATCGTTGACTCGCGATTTGGGTCGACTTAATCGATCGACTGCAACGTCGCTTATGCTAATGGTCATCCCCCTTTGATCGGATATTTGATTATATTTTATACGCCACTGGTCGAAATCCTCGAATCGCAAGTATTGACCCACATTTATAGGAGAGGAATTATTTTTCATTCCTTATCCGCGTAATCCGTGTCAATTATCATTCATTGTCATGGCCGCGCTTTACATTCGCCATAAAAACTAAGGATTGTTACGACAGTACCGACGATTATTGTCCGCCAAACGAGGTCAAACTTCAAAACTGCGCGCTTTGAGCGAGTTTAACTCCTTTCGAATTTTTTCTCAAAACAATCTCAACTCCCGCATTGTTGCTGGACCGCGATACATCCTCCCTCCCTCGATTGTTCTTTTCCAAACAGTCGGCAGCAAGATTGAACATCTTGCGCTTTATTAAATCCGTTTTTAGTGTCATTTCAGAAATTAACGAATAATTAACAACGACTACGTAGAAGCAAAGAGTTTCCACCGAATTACTCACAAATTTTTTAATGGACTCACACCGCATTCAAAACAAACTGCGCGTATAACGAATTGCGTTTCTCTTTTTAAGCATCGAATATCCCCGTTTTTATTCGATATTCATAGCCACGTAAATACATTTCGTCGTTGGCTCAACGCGTGTTTTCTCTCCACATTGTATAACAGTGTTATTATTATTTTTCACGTATTTCGAGCCAAAATCATCATTCTAGGAATCCTCTAACTTTAAATACTTTCGCATCGATCAACGATCCCCATCCAGTTCCTAGATATACATCCACAAAAGCCAATAAGCGCAAAGTCCTAATGGAGATAACCCGAAGCTCGGTTGCCAGCACGCGCGTTAATTAATGCCCAACATCGGGCAACATCCTCAGCCGAATGGACCAACCGACCGGCCAATACCTATTCCTTATCTCATCGCTTCATGCCCGAGGACGCAGCCAGAGTTTCCCCCTTGGACGCGATCGCGCAGCTCGTTGCATTATCTCGAAATAATTTCAGATTCGAACCGTCGGCGACTATCGCCAAGGGCTTTCGCTCGAAGGTGAGAGGGGCAGACCTTGCGAAAGGCGCCGGTGGTAGAGCCACTCGAACCTCCTGGAGGTCCATTAAAGCCGATGGCTACGTAAAGTTCGCGTTAACGCTCCTCGTAAGGTGCATCAGCCGCTGCACTTGGCGCCCCAGCAGCTTCGATCCTTACGTGCATTGTGGCCCCTAATATCCGAGGCCGCCTGGCGGAGGCTCGTATATTGGAGCCCTGCTTCGAGGATCGAGGGGAAATCGATTTTCTTAGCAGCCCTGATAATCGTCGCCTCGTCGATTATACTTGTTCCGCTGGATATGGATCGATCGATGGGAAATTATCTTGCCTGAAATAGCTCGTTAAAATACTTTGCCAGCGGCTGTCACGCACGCGTGATTTCTATTCCTCAACCGTGACGCGTGATTCTTCATTTCGAAGCTTAAGCAGGAACGTGTATTTATGATATTTTTAAAGATACAATTGCATCCGCGGTCCTGCCTTCCTAATTTAGCCATTAATTTAAACTCAATGATCTTTTTATTGGTAATTGTCATTGGTGGACAGTGAAGCTTGCTGGTGCCAACCTCGCGAATGTGCGGCCCGCAAAGTGTTAAAGCGTGATTTCCTTTACTGGTTATACGGTGTCATGGATATGTTAGGTTCTTCGTGTTTTTTTTTTAGATCGTGGATGGAATTTTTTTATGATTTTTGTGGAGTTTCTAAAGGGTGTTCGAAAATTGACGCGGGATTCGAGGGTCTCGAGGAAAGAGCAAAACAGTAGAGGCTGTTCACTCGATATGCTATTCTATACTGTGTACTTTGTGAAAGAATACAAAATTTACAATTCACAATTTTTAATCACACACCAGTGTTTTTTGGCTAAATTAGTTTTCGCGTGAATTTTAGGACACCCTCTATTTAGATACTTGAACTTCCAAGGAATTTTTTAAGTATTTCTTCAATCGTCAGAAGGATATCGACGCGGTTTACTCGACATTTCTTTTCAACCGCGGTAACTTTCGTCGAAGAATCGAAGCGAGATGCGCGGATACATTCCAGGGGCGATATTATGATCGCAAGTCTCGTCGAGTGCCCTTTCACGATGCATTACGCAATATATCTCGGTTCCACTCGAGTCCGCAGCTGGGCTCCTCGCGTGTTATCCTGCCTTAATTTCTTTCCTTCTGCCCGCTAAAATCGAGGCAGGGGAAGGAGAGGCGATGCACGTGGTATAATCGCATCCCTCGAAGTTCCACTTTCGAAATCTCACCCTCGTTACTCATTCATGTATACGCTGGGTGAAACTTAAAAACTTCCAGGAGAAATTAAACCGACTTTATCCTGTAAGTGTCCAAGTAAGAACTTCGTGCCCCTTGCCCTATCGATCCGCCAATTTGAATTTCAAATCGGGCCTACGAGGGGCAGCGGCATAAATGACTCGAGGCCAACTGGCCCGATGTCTAAGTTGGAAATCGGCCTCGTTATCCCCGAGTTTCTTTGCGCGACGATTACGCCAAGATGTAACCGGCCCGGCGCCGATGTATAATTCCACTCTCCACCTTCCGCTGCTCTTTGTACCATAATAGGAAGCCATTGCGACTAATTGGTCCAATAAATTAAAGCTGATATCGGCCACCGCTGGGATCCTTTGTGCGATGCTTTGCGGGAGAATCTCCGACGATCTCGCGGATCACGCCTGATGGATCCTGGAAGGCGAGCTGGACGAAAAAAGAAACGTCTCTCGCGATTCATTCTGGAGTCTATATTCTAAGTTCCACTAATGGTACTCATCCAAAGGAATGGATCGACGATATTGCGGGACAAGGATATTGTATATTGATTATTTTAATTACATTGTCGATTTGTATTGCGTTGAATATACTGGAGATTATAGTCTAAACTAATGATATTGTTGCGTCCGGGAGTGCTCGCCATTGATATCATATTGAGCGTGATATTTAACACGTGACGTAACATTTATTTCGATGAACCGTTTATTCTTATAATCCGAGAACAGGGTAAAACACGTCCGCTCGCTTCCAAGATAGTTCTCTTTTAATCAAGAACGTTCTACCGATCTTGGTCGTCGAGGCAGTCGCAGGGGTGGACCCTCTTCACACTAGGCCCGGCTCGCAACAATATTAATCCAAAGGGATAGATCAAAGATCCTTCAAAATACTATACTTTAATCTAATGATATCGATCTTAAGGGATAGCTCAAGGATACTTCACAACAAAAGAATTAAATATCGAGCCCTTCACCCCAACAATCCATGTACATCCCAAAAACATCGAGTCAAGCTCCAAGACAACGCCACGAATAACTGACTCCTCTCCAAACAAAAACCGCGCACTTTCTCACCAACTCCGAATCCAATCCAAACCCCACCATACCTCGCGCACCAAGGGAATTGACTCCCCTCTCGATCCACCAATCGCGCGATCCAGGGCGCAAATGATCAGAAAAGCCTCTTCTCCGCTTTCTCGCTGGCCCCCTCAGGCCGCGCCACGCTCCACGAGTGGGCCCTGATCTTCTACGGCACCGCCACGCTCCCCGACCGAACGGAGTACGCGCTCTACAACCCGGCCGGCATGAGCATCCCGCGCAGGCCCTTCGTGAAGCCCCGCGAGACGGCCTACTCCAAGGGCCCTGGCGCCAAGGGCAAGCAGGCCCAGCACAAGTCGGACAAGTCGGGCAGCCTGAACCCGCCCTACGTGGTCAACGCCCAGATGCAGTCCCAGAGGAAGGGCAAGGCGAGGGGCCAGCACAAGAACGGCAAGTCGGCGAACAGGGCGGGGCCCAGGCCCACCGCGCAGACCCTGAGGGGCCTGACCGCGATCAGGGGCCCGAGTCCAGGGGGCGAGGCCCGGCTCGCGACCTCCAGGCCTCGAGGCAGGAGCACACCGAGTCCCGTGAACGGCACGACGACTCGCGGCGGTACGAGCAGCACGACCTCCAAACCACGGCCGACCACCTTGAGGAGCACCACCAGCACCAGCACCACCACCACCACAACGACCACCGTGAAGAGCACCACCGCGAAGCAGAGGCTCCTGGCGACCGCCTCCTCCCTCCAGAGGGGCCTCATCCTCCTGGAGCCCCCCCAGAAGGCGGTCATGAACAACGTGCCCGCTATATTCCAGCAGTACTCCAAGATCCTCTACCCGCTCTACCCCGTCTACGCTGGCGCCAGGGGCGTCGGCCAGCACGCGACCAGGGCGAAGGGCCTCGACCTCCTGCAGGACGAGCAGTTCGACCCTAACGGCTTCCAGCTGGACAAGGGTATTTCCACGGCCCGCCGCGACTCGATGCGCGAATGCCCGAGGTGTCGGCCTGCGCCGGAAGCTGGATGATCCGGGGATTCGGGGAGGAGGTAGCGGGGCTGCTTTGGGGTGGCATTTGCGACCGGGCCACGGGATGGTTGGGATGGGCTGGAGGGGGATTTGGGAATAATCGGGATGGACGATGGGGGGTTGGTATGCGGGCCCGGAGGCTGATCGGAATGAGATACCGAGAGAGCTGGGGGGATGTTGAAATTGGGGGAATTGTTTTTCTTCACTGGTCTCCGTATATCTCTGGTTGAGGTTTTTTATTATTGGCTTTTGTTTTTCTTTACTGTTCTAGGGGGCTTTTTCTATTGGCTTTGTTTGTGGATCTCTAGTTTGGGTTTTAGTTTGATCAGTGTCTTGGGATAATGATGTTATGTATGATGATGTGGATACTTAACTGGGGGAATCGTTTTGCGTGAAGATGAAAGAGTTGGAGGAATTAAATGAAGAGAGCAGAAAGATCTCTTAGGACGGTATATGTTATTTTTTTTTTTAATTCATTTTTCTTCACCGACTGCTAAGGTCGTTTGGCCCAGGACCTACTGTTCAACACTATTCCTACCAGCCATGTTTCAGACAGATTTAAGCGTACTCAATATATCCTTACAGAAAAAGAGGACGAAGGAAAAATGTGAATAGATTAATTTATCGATCCGTACGCCGCGAGAAAATCGTGAAAAATCTCAGAAGCGAGCGCGTCTCAAAGTTCTACGATTTTTCAAAGAAATCACTGACCGCTCGTCGTAGGAATAGTGTTAAGCTGGATTCCGAGCCACCAAATACGTTATTTTAGAGGGACATTAAAAACGATGAGAATATAGAGATCGTCGATTCCGGTTGGACTCGTTATTTCTCGCATACCACGAACTCCTGGGGAACTTTGATCGAATTATCCAGCTTCCGGCACACGCGTACGCGTCCACGTTCGCGCGTTAGCCGACGAGCGACCACTAGCTCTGCATACTTCGTTATTGCACCGTGTAATGTAGAAATGCACCCACGTGTTGGCCCGCAGGAGTAATTGGATTCGGTGTATTTTGTTCCTCTAAGTTGCTTGGCCCTCTTATCATTGTGCCTGCACTCCGATCTCGTTACCATTGATTTTGGTTATCGCGGTTCATCGGTTGCCATTGGAAGATCGACGTGTAATTATGAACGAGCGGCGGTCAAATTAAAACCTTACGCGCTCCTTCTCCCTTATTCTCCCAATAACCAGCTAAATCAACTCGATCCTTGTGCGCTGGAAATTATTGGACGGATTGAAAACGCGGGTTTTTTCAAGCAAAGTACCCGTTAAATGTGCTTTTTCCTCTGGTTATTAAACCTTATTTTGACGGGGATTGATTAATTGAGCGATCAATGCATTCCCTCTGCGATGAAGTCGGATTTTGATAATCGCGAATCAGCCTCAAAGCTGTCGCCTCCGCCAAGAACCGATCGACTTCTGCGCCGAGGGGAGTTTAGCCGCGCCAGAAAGTACCCTCGTATTTCACGCGAAACTTTGTTGTAAATATTGAGAATAAATCCTTCTCCCCTATAGTGAACTTTCATTTCGGATACTCCTGGAGAAATTTCGAGAAGGAGAATAGGTGGGAAATCATTTATTATCAAGCCTCGGAGCGAAGTTCGACGTGAAATACGACAATGTCTGGGGATGAAATCGTACCCTGCACGTGGGAGTGATCTTTTTTTACTTTTCCCTACCCCTGCATTATTGTAAACCCTCCGAGGATTTGCGCGACGCGTAAGCTTACACAGCTTTCTCACATCGAATTCACCCTTTTGCAAAACGAAATTACACATTTGCAAATGGAACTGATCCTTTTGTTGATCAAATTCCTCTTGCAAACGAGCGAATTTGTACTTCAGAGGATTGAATTTCATTTACGAACGGGCGATTTTGGTTTGCAAAAGGTTGAATTTAATGTGAAAAACTATCGATTGGATGACAGGGCGTTGATCAGAGTCGAGCGCAAAGTCTCGAGCGAAGGTAGACGATTTATAATTAAAACCTGTTTGACTTTGTACACCGACTTATAATAAGTTCACTTGCATGGCGGCCTCCTTAATGCAGCATTAATCGTTGTGCCTCGACAGCTTTCTCTGGTAATAACAGAGCTTCTTACAGACGCCACGTAGACGATAATGGAACTCGTTAAGGTAGGTACATAGGCTTTTGCGCTTATCGTCGTAGGAAACTTCGAAAGCCACCGGCGATATTAATTTTGCGCATTCAGCCTGCATGTATGATTGAATAATTCGTAAATTATTACGCGCGAGAAATTCTCTAATGCGCGCTAACTGCAATGCCCGGCGTCCTTCGGCAAAGGATCAAAGGCGCGGAATTATAAATAACAAAATCCGCCAAACGTAAATTGCAGCGCGAAATCTCGTTACTCGCCAAAGCTTTAATCTAGATTTAACCTCGCTAGGTAATTAATAAATATAGAACCGCCTTTTTCCCTATTAACACACTCACGCTCCAGGAAGCAAGTGTATTTCATGTCTAATTCATATCGTAATGATTAAATCAACAGGAGTACCAGAGGTTTTTCATCGCTCGCTATTATTTTCCTTTGATTTCACGATTTTGGGAGTTTCAAGAACGATGATCTTAAAGTAGATTTCGAAAGACCTCTCTCACGATTTGCATCGTAAATTATTCGCGTTTGTCTATCTTTTTCTTCCTCTCCCTTTTCGCTGCATCGCGACCTCTCGCTTATAACGTCCGCCCTTTCGCGACTTCGTACTACTTCGTTATAAAGGAATCTCGACAGGTGGCTTTACAACGTGCTTCCGCCAAACTGAAATAAGCTAATTTGTCCGCGGCTCCTCCAGGAACGAGGGTAAAGCGTTTAATGCGATTTCTGGTTTGGAAGCGTAATTGAAGTAGGAAGTCCGCTCGGTTACTGGCTGATAGTATAAAGCGACACCAGCCTTGCGCGCCACGGGGACGCACGTATCTTCCTTTCTTTTTCTCGCGCAAAACCATCGAATCCTGGCTCTAATAGCATCGCGTAACTATCCCAGCAAACTTTCCAATGTGCTTTCTCCCGCGTTAACGAAATTGATCGCAAGGCTTGCCTCGTTCGTTTGAAACGTCGATCGAAGAATTGCCAGCCGCTCCTCGCTCGATGCTACCTTAGTATCCAGGAATCAGGGTTTATCAGGCTTGCGAGACATTTTTCAAATAATTCGTCGTATCGTAAAGCGAGAAACAGTGGTTGGGGAGATAAATTTCCGGGGATTAGAAAGTCAAGCGTTCGTGAAGTACGGCCAAAACTGTATTTCGTAGCATTCGTATATATTTTGTTTAATAACTCTACCTTGTAGCGTAGAATTGTATATATCATACGCATGTACTTTGTTGTAGAACAATACGCAATTGTGTTCGTGCATTATGTATAAGTTTTATGCCCAGATCTTGATATAGATCTTCTATTTTGATGGATGAAATTCGCTCGATGCGATCATCAACCGATTTATGTTCGCACGGTTCTCGTTTACGTATATTCGCGGTTTCGAGCGCAAGGTTATCAGCGGACGCCTTTGAGAAAAGATACCTTAAAGAAGACTCGAGATAGAGGGGATCTCGAATTTATAGTCTCGTAAAATCGTGATAAGTTTCATAACTCAGGGAGTGGCCCAGAAATTTCCTTCGTCTAATGCGGCTGGACGCCTCGGATGGAAATACTATATCGTATATAAAATACATATATTAATATATATATATATATATATATATATAAAATACATATAATACTGTGTTATATTCAATTATACCAAAACTTTCTTTCTTTGTGTAAGAAACTAATGAGCGCACGACATATTCCTTTCGTATTATCTTATTGGATTATACATACAACTAGAAGACGACTGTAGGATAAAGATTACATTTGCCAGATTAAGTTTCACGTTTGTAGAAGAAACATTGCATGACAAAGCAGCGGTTCGAAAACAGCGGATTTTGGACGATCTAAGATGTTGTGCGTATCAAAAATATTTATCTTCAAACGCCAACCAATCGCTCATCCGCGATGACGTTCTCACAAGTTTTGCCGAAGATTCGCGCGAATTTTGCGGAAGGTTCAACCGACTTTCCAGCGCTTCTGCCTTTGCCTTTGAAGAAATTATTTTTGCTCGATACTCGGTTGAGCGAGGCGTATCTTTCGTCCCGGGCTTTACGGTCACCTCGCAAAGGTAATGGCGGTTTTATCTCGGAACGACCGATTCCTCCGGAGAGCATAAATCGAAATTGCCCAATATAAGTTTTTTCGTACGAGGCTTACCTCCGGGAAGGTCGAAATAGTCGTGCTCCGTTGCACCGGTAACTCTTCGTGGTACCATCGATCGTTTATCACAAACTCCGGCTGGCTTTAGGAAAACTTCCTTTCGAACCGCGATGCTCGTCGATATAACGGGTGCATTTGTTCCAATGCTCCTCAAATATCACGGTTAATAAGCTAATTTTTTGAGAACAAATAGGACATTTCCATTTTACGCTTTCTGCTCGATAATTACACGTTGACACGAGGTTATGCGTCGAAAGTTCTTTTGTACGCGTAATTGAGTATCTAAACTTAATTTCCTTTATTTACTGAAAAATAATAATTAAATATTATTTTAATTGATTAATTAATTGATTGAAAAATAATTCGTTAATTTCTGTCCATCTAGAATATCGAGAATAAGCGAATGAAAAATACAAAACAAGTACAGAGATAAATAATCGTCCGCTTCTAATTCAACAAAGAACACGCTGCATCCTGGATGAATATTTCAATGGGTTTTTTCCTTTTTCTTTTTTTCTTTTTTTTTAAGACAAAACGATCGTAAAAGCAGTACTTTATAATTTCGATATTTTTGCGCGAGAGGAGTCGACCCTTCCCCCGGCTTCCATTACGATTATCGTACCACCCTGTATAACAAGTGCACTTTGAAGCTGATTTCATTAAAGCCGGTTGTCGAGAATTTATAGTGGCACATTGATTGAAAAAGGGACGCATAAATTTATTACCATGGAACGTCATGCCCCACTTCTTCCCACTCCAGAATGTCGCTACTTTCTCTCAGGAATTTCACCCTCCCCCCCTGTAACCTTTCTCCACCCGCAATTACGACGCGGATCCTCCCTGCGGCGTATCAACCCTTTTGAAATGAGGGAACAGAATGATATTTTTCGTTGGCAATGGAGCAGCAGCTCGTCCTCCTCGATCTTCGCTCGCGCGCCCCACTCCTCGAATAACCGATTAATACGAGGCTCTTTGTCGGTTACGAATCGGTATTTAAAGGCAGCTTGCGCAGCGAGAGGCACCTGCATCGAGGGCCTTTTTTCAAAGCCCTCTCGACTTCTCGATTCGGAAGAGTATCCTTTCAAACCTGCTTTTTTTTTTAAAGGAAGCCAAGGGGGATTTGCTTAATGGTATTCCATGGCTGCTTCGTACCGACGTTAGCTTCCTCGAAGGTAAAAGGTTCGCCGATCGTCCCTCGAAACAATCGCCATGGAGTTTTTATTTGCATCGCGATTCCTTAGGAGACTCCCGAGCGCAGAAACGTGCGGCTTACGTAAGCGAAGGACCGTTACGTAAGCTTGCGCGATGTCGGGCGAGTATCAAGGTGAATTGCAAAGGTCTCCGTCCGTCGGACGATACTTTGCTGGGCAATTATCCTGAGGCCGTGATTACCAAGGGCGGAAGTAATCTGGCGTCTGATGTGCTCAGGAATGACGTCCGTTGCGTCATACTGGGAGATAACGCGCGTGTTTTGAGGAAAAGTGGGTGATGATGGATAAGATAGTGTTGGAAGAGCACGGGATATTTAAAAGTATTTTTTTTTTATTGTTGTATTGCTCAGGTCGTTTGGTTAAAAATAATTGTTCATTAATTATACACTTTGAATAATTATTACAATAAACTACATACGATAAACTATACTCTTTGTGATAAAAATATCAGTTTCATTTCACGCTTCAAAATCAAAATTGCCTTCCTGCCCAACCCAACGTATAAACATTTCCCCGTATAAACTAATAACGTTTATTAATACAAATACTTTTCCTCGTTAGCATCGCGATCGACTTACCAGCGGCATTTTCGTATTTGCAAAAGCTGTTTCACGTGTCCTCCTTCCATTTCCGTGCGGTCTAATATCTTACGGATATTACCAGGGGCGGACATAAAATACATATTTGCTGTTTCTTCATTAGAGTAATACGCCGACATTCGCCGATGCTTTGCAAATGTGTGGCACTAAATAAATTTGATATTCGTATCGAAATTGAACGAGGACATTCGGTGGACCGGCAGCGTGTCATCTGAAAGTTACACGCGCCCATGGAGAGTCAATTCTCCATCTGGTCTCGTAAAGTTAGAGTTCGGTCCATCAAATCGTCTAAATAATCAAAGTCTGGAAATCAATGATTATTATTATCATTACTAAATCATTACTAGTACGACAATATAATAAATAATAATCATTACTAATACCACTAAATAATAAATAATAATCATTACCAATACGACTAAATAATAAATGATAATCATCACAAATACGACTAAATAAAACAATAAATAGATAGCAAGGAAATTTTCCACGCCTTCTTTCTTATACACGGTTCAAGATTTCGCGAGAAAAACTTCAACTTCAATTTTTCACAAACACTCGGCACAATCCTCCGCGATATTGCGCCTCGATGAAGCATCGGCAATAAGTATCTCGCCATTCGCAATAATCGTGGGAATGCTTTTACAAGCGACGCGAATATCGACACCGCGACACAGCAAGGACTCCCCTCGCCCTTTCCAACCCTCGCCCCTGCTCTTCGTCGACGGCGTCTCGCGGTGCGTTGAAATTTTCCCAGCGGCGCCGTGACGCTTTATTAATTTCTCGACGTCGGCGCCGACAGCACCTCTCGCAACCCTACGAGACTCCTATTTTACTGTCAGCACCTCCTCCTCCTCCTCCTCCTCCTCCTCCTCCTCCTCTTTCCAGCCATAATACCTCGAAGCGTACACAAGCGCAAGGTTAGTCGTGTACAAATGCGGCCGCGTGTCTCGCTAAGAGCAGGAAGGTCCCGTTGCTTGCAAGCCGCGAGGACGAAGGCCTGTCAACGCGGTTTGCCCGCGCTAATTAACCCTGGGGACGATTCCGACGTGACTTCTCATTCCGCGTCGAAAAATCCCAAGCAGCGCGACGAAGCTCCTTCCGTCCCTTGCTTAACGTTCATTATTATCTCGCGTTTATTACACTTATCAATCATACGTCCGTTTAGTATACATCATCATGATGATCGTCGTTCGATGATAATAGAAGAAGCGTAGAAACATTTAAGTGCCTAAGCGTAATATTACTTGGATCTTTTCTTAATTCCTCTATGATTAAAGAGTAGGATTAATAATAGTACGTTTGGAGAAAAATCGAATTATCCTCGACTTCGAACGATGCTTTTTTTGGCCGATGCCAGTATCATAGAGGATGACTCGAGGAAGCGTTCCCACGCCAATGCCGCTCGCTTATCCGCGCATCGAGGAGAGCCGCGAGGTAAGCGGCGTGCTATCGAGACAAATCCTCCCGGAGGAAGGGGGTGGTTTGCGCAGCGGGTGCAGCAACCGAGGCATCTCGGATACCCCGGACTTATGAGCGACGAAGTGGCGCCTCCTTCTGCCAATATGCGACGGAGGGAGGCACGAGCCTTTGGCCGCTCCAATGGCGCACGTGCCACTGCGAAATTGGCCGGCTTGTTTGCGCGTATCGATCACGCTCCTCCTCCTCACCCCCGCTCGGGGACGTGTTGGCAGTTTTAATCACGGGATTTCGCGAGGCACGGCCCTAGATAAGGCGGATAATACTCCCAGGAAGGTTTAACGGAGGATCTGTCCCGGAGGTAAGAACCCAGGTGGATCTCTGCGGCTCGTTTATCTCGACTCTTTACGCTCCAGTTTGGTCCTCTTTAGCTTCAGCGATTCCGCGCGGAAGAAACTGGGCGAAGTTTGCGCGAACATTGCGGACCGAGCATCGGCGTGCGACGATGTTTGGCGACTTTAATTGCGTCTGTCGAGCGTCGAACTTCGTGCCAACGCGATTCGACGAGATATCGATCTTCTTGGTCGATCATTAACGCGTACTTTGGAACGCGTTTGGTACTTCTGGTTGCTCTTTTTTATTTTTCTTCGCTATTTTTGTGAGCGGTTTTGTATATTTCTGCCTCCTCGATGAACTAATGAGAATACGTGTGTTCGCGAAATTTGTAATGAGCACGTGTACGTAGAAAAACGCTTGACGCAGGACGGGCGTAATATTTAAATGCAGAATTCTTTTCCCTGGGTCCCACCGGAAAAATCGCGAAAGTTTATACGCATACGCGTACCTACATTCGTGATAAACGCGCGTATATGCAAACGTTTCTGATAAATAACGGAGGAAAGATTTAAATCCACGATTCTTTTCCCCGAAAACCACGGAAAAAATCGTGAAAATTCCCATACCTACACACAAAATTCACGATAGACGTGTGTTTATCTTGAATTACATTGCGTTTAAGATTAAAACAGAGATTTTCCAAGACGTATGATGCGTTGCTCGAAATCGACGAAGATGCAAATACGCGAATCCAAGGAGGAATTCACGGGTTTGATCGATCGAGCCGCGTGGCGAAACAAGGAGAAGAACAGCGGGTAATTTCCAGGGTTGCGTTGTAAATCACGCGGCGACATTACATCGGGTTTATTCGAAGCGTTCGTATTAATTTAAGCACGTCCTTCTTCGTTCTGCGGATCACGTAGTCGGCCGGCGCATACACTTATCGTTGCGAGGGCCCACCGTGCGCGCGGAATATTTTATTGGAAGTGCTCGTAATTAAGCGCTGGGATGTGCGTAATAATCCCCGTGGTTGGAGATCGCTCGGTAATTCCACGCGCCATTAGTGTCCAACCGCGTCGAACCTTTCCTCCCGCCCTTCTCGCTTCCTCACCTCGGCTTTCATTCCGCGCGTCGTCATGAATTTACGAACAACACTTTTTTTCCACGTTTCTCCTAATACGATTTAATTAATCGCCTTAGACTTTACGCCTTTCCGAAATTGACTTAGTTTCAATTCGTGATTTAGTGATTTCTTTCATTCACGAGACCTGATGGAGAATTATAATATAAGGTGTGTAAATAGATGCTTAGACCTAGAATCACTGATTCTTCTGGTGATCGTCTGAAAAAGTGTGCGCAGAAACGTGACAGGGGAATATGAGGGGATTAAATTCTAATCCGATTATTTACCAGCATTATTATATTTTTTATATGTGCTACTATACACTACTTTTGTATGTACATATATACAAAATTCGACGATGCTCGTAAATGGCTCGTTTAAAATTGAATTCTCGTATATGGACTCTGAGGAAACTTATATACATGTAAATCATAACGGAAAGAATTACATAATTTTCTAGCTGGAAAGCACCTTTATGTATTATTACCCTATAATTAATTATTATCCAGCGAGGATTCTATCATTTGTTTGAAAACCTACTCGATCCACGAATTTTCCATGCGCTTCGCCAAAGACAGGTATATGCTGAAACAAGAATTAGGTAGAGTGTCAAAGTAGAGTAGTGAGTAATAGAAAGTAAATAGTTGAAAAGACATAGTAGTTGTTGTCCATTGTTAGCCGTGCTTCGAGCAGCGATGCGCACGTTTCTGACGTCAGTCCTGCACTGTGGTTGAGTATAATTAATTGTAAAAAGTTATTTTTGTAGTCAGCACTGGATTGTTCTTGATTAGGCAACGTGAGTATGTGTACCCATCGCGTGTGTCACCTGCACCTACGAAGTGCTTTCCACTTTACGTACAATCTTCATGTTCGATCTCTAAGTGTTCTTTCATTTGATTTCATTTTATTTACTCGATCTTTGACAAACCTGGCGATTTTTTCGAGCACCAACTCTGGTGCTCGAAGTCATCGACAACGCTTGGTTCATCGATGTTTTGCAGATGCACGCGTTGCAACGAACCGAACTTGTTTTCGTCGTCCTTGCAGTCTCGAAGACGCTTACGGGCGACTCGAGACTGTTCGATGATCTGCCCAACTTTAGCATGCCTGCATACGTGTTTTATATTTGTCATCCGCGAGGATTTTCCTTTTGTGTAGCACAACGAGCGTGTATTTTGATTTCCTCAGACTTTTCTTCCATGTGCTCTCACGCTGATTCGCCAGGATGTACTCCATCAAAACCGCGATCACCTTTGTAGCACGTGGAAGTAGCCTTTGATCGACCCTAGAACTGGATTAACACGTTCGAGGACAGCAAAGATTTGTTCGATAATATAATAAAAGTACTCGATGAATCAATTGGCAATAGCATCAAAGTTGACAAAAATTTCTCAAGTTATCGGTTATCACAATGATTCCATAACATCAACGGTATGTAGAATCAAATGGCAATAGCCTGGCTACAGCAATTCACTTCCACGAACGTGTTGACGAAACCTCTCCAGCCACACATATTTTAACACTAAACCTACCAGCCAATTTCTGAAGATATCTAAGCACACTACATATATCCTGAAAGAAAAAGGCTATTAATAAGAGACGCCAACAGCTCCATTCACACTCCAGTACAATCATGGAAAATCTCAAAAAATACCCTCCTACAAAGCACACCAATTTTTCGAAGAAACACTCACCACTCATTTTCACCGCTCCGGTAGGTTTAGCGTTAACAATCCCCAAATACATCAATAATCCTACCGCAGAGCAACGAATACAACAACGAGCACCACAATAATACCCACAAAAACCATACCCATGCCCCAACAAAGATCCTTTAAAAACCATAAATCTCCAAACACCAAAACCCACCATCCGTTGCTCCGCGGTAAGATCACCAACCTTCGCCACAATTTCCAACCTCCGATCGCTGTTCCAGACACTCTCGAAGAGTTCAAGCTGATGCTCTACGGCACGGAGACCATCCAGGACCTGGACGAGGAGCTGGACAAGGACAAGCCGGTCCCGCCGGTGAACCACCAGGACGTGGGCCAGGACAACAGGGGCAGCGGTGGCACGAGGCCCAACGTCCTCGACACGGATCCTTGGACCGGCAGCCAGCAGGTCGAGCGCGTCTCCCACCCCGAAGTCCAGAGGCCCACGACGGAGAACCAGACCAGCGGTTGCGGCTCCCTCGAGAGCGGCAGGTGCCTAGGTGGGTGCCTCATTCTACTCCTAGTAGCCTACCTGCTGGCCGCGGCTAGCGCCAGTGGACGAGGGGAGATCGTCCTGGAGCCCAGGTCGGGCTCCCCATGGTGACGTCCGCCCACCAGCGAGCAGCAGGCGGCGCGGACTCTCTGAGCGCGAGCCTCTCCTTCGAGAGGCTCCTCGCGAGCTTGGGACTTCGTGCACCTTCCCCAGGACCCGGGGGCCCTCGAGGGCCTTGGGGCCCGGCCTCCGCCCCTCGCGGCTCCCGCCGAGCCCGCGCAGGCGCGAACTTGACACCTTATCGACGGTCGGAGGTACGCGTCGGGTGTGAAGGACTTGGTGGAGCGCTGCTTCGACCGCAGCGCCACCTGGCTCGGACCATCCGCGTGTCTCAATAAAGAAGCGCGTCCTCAGTGCCTTGCTCGGCCACTGCCAACTCGGGGAACGAATAACCTCTCGTATGTATATGTATGTATGTATATTGCTCCTCGGTGTCTATAGCAAGGGAATTCGGGCTCGAACGGATCACTGGGGGCGTCGATACGTTTTTTATATGCGCCACCGAGCTTGGTATCATATCCAGATTTTGCCGGCGCTCCCTGTGATGGCTTTGGAATCGAATTTCCATCCTCGTTCTTTGGCCCATTTGCATCGACGAGGCTGAGTGATGATCTTCGGTTAACATCATCAGGATATTGGATCCTTGTGAAGCGCGAGGCGATGTAACCTGGATTTCGAAGCTGGCCGTGCTTTCAGGGTTGCGATGCAAGTGGTTCCGGTTATTGTGCTCGAGCGAGGCACTGAAAATGCGTTTCTTTATTGATGTACACGGATGGTTCGACCTGGGACGCGGCTCGATGTATAAATCGCTGTTTTAAGATACGCGACGATGGCTAGGCGGGTGATTTTCGAAAGGTCCTTAACCCTTTGGCTACGACGTGAGAAGAGGGGGGACATGCATTGATACTGTCTCCATACCTTCCACGGTGTACTTACCTCGTGTTTCGTGCACGGCCGCATGAGTCGCGAGATTTTTATATATTTGCATACGAAGTGGCGCGAGTCGAGACGTGTGAGGACGCTTCCACGTCGCTGGAGTAAGAGAGATGGAGGAGGAAAGTCACGGCTACTGAGCGTAGCTTCGAGGAAAGTCGCTGGTAGTGGCTGAAGGGTTGAGTGCGTCGAAGCTAGGAGGATCGAAGGACGAGCAGGTATTTCGGGAGATTCTATAGGGACGTCTTGGTATTGACCAAAATGGAGACTAATGCCGGCGTAGGATCCGTTATTTTCTTACACGGACGATTCAGGAGTGCGCTGAACGTTGATGCGCTTAGAGAGGCGCGTTTTGTGGAAATCTAATCGAGGTAAAAATCAGACCTGCATGTACACTACGAAGCTATGTTAAAAAAAAACGCAGAAGATTGCAGAGATAATGGGTGTGCATGGCGATTCTAAATGGATGATGTTTCGTATGTCGAAAATACGAGCATTCCCAGGGGCGTATTTCGAAAGGGATCCCAAAAGATCCTTACGTGCTTACCACGGTACAAGACCAAAGGAAGAGTGATTCGACGAACAGTATTGGACGTGCGATTTAACGAGGTGTTTATCCTCGTCGATAAGGTGTTAAGGAGAAGAGCGATAGGCAAACCGCGAGCGTGGAAAGAATCGATCCTGGCCAAACGTGGCGCCTTGCTTGCTGCTCTTGAATACGCGAGAGAGATTTTCATCGAAAATTCCTCGACCCACCTTGGTTTAGTCTCACCTTTATTTTTCGCATGGAAATCTAAAGGTCGGTCCTATTTTTAATTTCCACCACTCTCCATTCTGGTTTTTATCATCGTATTTCTTTTTTATGTTAATTTTACATTTTCTCCTACATTCACATTTTTTACTATCCTGTTTTCAAATTCTCTCTGGCACAGTCAGACGTACCTACGCACAAAGGATAATTATCCCGAACTAGGCGAGCGATCTTTGCACAAAAAAGGGAGGAAGCTAGTTCCGCGATTCAAATGCAAATGTTTGACGTGCATTCGAGGAGGGAAAAAAATGGAAACGCGCTTCTTTCCACGCTCGATCCGGAGCTGGTTTCGTATCGAAGGCGCGCCCAGAGGAAGGGGCCGACGTTCAGCGCGCCATTGTGCACGAATCCTGCGAAAAGTTTTTCTACGAAGAAGCAATAATCCGTCGCGAAACTGCCACTGCGATTTAACAGCACCCCGCAAAAAAGGACCTACGACCCTCCGCGTGCTCGTATACATCTCGTATCCGGGCGATCCTGGACAATTGCCTCGCGTAGATATTAGTCTGACCGGCCGAACTGCGATTCACTCACGAGGACTCGAAACGCCGTCGTCGAGAAGAGAATATTCGCTCGACAAACGATCACGCTCGCGCTGGAACTTCGACATCGAGACGATTTTTTCCCCAAAATTCCGCGTGCGCGATTTTAAAAATTCCTATATATTACTACGCCGCTCCTCGCGCATTATTCTGTCGTAAGTTTCGAAGAATTTCACTGATTTTTCATTTGATACGATGGAAAAGAGCAGTAAGAATTTCTCTAAAAACATTCGAATATCGTTTAATGTGTCGTGACATGAGTACGGATTATCGACGATTCGCTTTTCCGCTATTCAAAGTTATTCGATGTACTTTTTATTACGTTGTCCTTTTATTCACCGCGTGCATGCGCATTCGCGATTTAAGCGCGATTAAATTAAGAGGAATTTGCATGAATATGATATTTTGATGAATAAAATATTTTCGAGACCGTCCTTTCGCAGCGGGTAAACCGATCGATGGGGCTGGCGAGACTAAAAAGCGCCGGTAAAAACGACGAGATTTTCACCGTTAAATTATCCCGATCAGGCCACCGGGAGGCTCATAAGCCGTACTTTTACAACGCCCCCTCGTCCGTTTATTTGCCCTCGTCATTTTGGAGCCGTGATGAGGAATAAATTGTCGCGTTAGCCGAATGTTTATTAGCGCGGCCCTGATCGTCCGTTTAGCGAATCCAGGCGAGCGTTTTCCTCGGTTTGTCGGCCAGCGGGACGGCCCAACGTGTTCCAAGAGAGAAACAGCTTTGTCTCTCTTCCTCTCCTGTCCCCCTCTAGCGCTCTATCTCTCTCCCCCTCGTCTTTTCATCCCACGCCTCGCTCCCTTCGTCCTTTCACTGCTTGCATCCGCTTTCCGTACTTCCTAACCTCCTTCCACGACTTTCCTTCTCTCTCTCTCTCAGATTTCTAGCTACTTAGCTTCTCTCTCTATCCGCTATCCGCTTTCCTCTATCTTTCTCTTTCTTTCCGTCACTCTGCGTACGCCTTTTTTCTGTCTCTTTCTCTCTGTCTTCCTTTCTGTTTCGTTTACTTAGCTTCTCTGTCCTTCGAAAGAAGACTTTCCGCCATCTTTGTCTCTATCTCTGTCACTCCGTGCGCCTTTACATCCGTCTCTCTCTCGCTCTCGAGGGAGACACGAGCTGAGCTATCAGCACTGCCGAAACAAAGAGCTACCGGAGCTTCTTCTGGCGGCTGACGTAATCAGTTAAGGACCCGCGCGCGAGCTGGCGAATGTATTTTGAAGGGCGAGAGCGAGGAGTCGCGAGTGCGTCTTGGACGCGCGAAAAGTTTCTTCGTTGATATTTGAATCAGCAGTACTTTGGACCTTCTTAGTATCGCGTGTGCGTGGTTCAAGCGTTATTATCGAATTTGCCAAAATCCACGTAAGACACATTGGAAAATATAAATCTAACTAGAATCAAAGTTCAACCATGTAAAGGGGATTTAGTATATTTTCCTTAAGGATTATAATTACGAGATTCTTGAATAGCAACGGTCATAATAAGATTTCTTTTTCAATTTGGAGAATCACGCGCTATTCAGACGATCGACGAAGTACTTCGAAATAGAGCGCCGGCTCGTGCAATGCGATCACCAAAGCTTTGACTCGACGCGAAACACTTGCTCAAGCATCGTTAAATGTAATAGTAAGTAGGACGATAAAGCGAACGTTAATTAATTGAATACCCCTCACGTTCGAACGAATCCCAAGGAACGCGTAGCCGTCATTCGGGCGGATATTTTGTGAATACAGATTGGAACGCAATTCGTACGCAAACTTCGGGATAAAAAGTTATTTCCTTCTCGATGATGCGAAAGCAGCGGATCAGCGAAATTATCGCGGAATTCCAAGATCGAACGGACAAAGTCTGCGAACTTTGAAACTTTGAAAAGACTATTCGAACATTGTGAAAGGCGATCGTTAGCTTTTATACGCCGCTCGGTGAATAAGGTTGAGATATCGAGGATGCTGAGATTCAATGCGCGATCCTCCAAAATCTGCGGTACGTTCTATTTCTACAAACAACGCGCTCAAGAATCCCAGAAAATTACTGGAAATAATATTTGTTTCGCGCACCCAAGTAATCAAGAAATAAAGGTTTGATAAGTAAAAGCAAGAGGAGGATGACACGAGTGAATCGAGAATACGAGAGAGACGCGATTCATCGCTCTGAGAAAATCAAAACCCTTTGATCCGCAAACGAGCGGTGGCAATAAACAAAAATACGGACGTGCTCCTTCGTGATTAAATTACATACAGCCGGGAGTATTTAATCACTCAAAGGTTTCCTAAAAAGAAGAGAAGAGCAAATACGCGTCAAAGAACCGAAGTCCATGTGGAAAAATCCGTAATTTGCAAATCGAACCGATCGATGACGAGAAGGAAAACTCCACGTCGAAGAATGTCAAAGGTATGAAATCGTCGACTTTTAATTTGGATAAAATCGAAGAGTCTCTCGTGTGCACTTGCGTACAACAATTCAGCAAACATTACCAAGCATTACGTATGATAATCGTTGATGAAAATTTGTCGATCATCGCCAAATGTAATACAGTCGCAATTTGGCCACATGCTCCTGAAGTAAATTGGAGGAAAGTAAAGTTTGGATGAGAGCAACGATTTTCAGCGGTTATCCAGCCTCGTTAAATCAAGTAGCCAAAACGGCCTGTGGCCTTCCTATTAATCAAAGTCGCTTTAAAATTCCGGCAACATGCAAGATCCATTTGCATAATTGAAACGAGAGCCAGTCGCTAAAACGCGGAGGAGGTAATTTTTTAGTGCCGCCTACACACCGACATGGCGGCTTATTCGGTGGTCCGCTTCGATCGAGATTAAATTGTTTTACGTGCTGCAAACGAAACCGGAGGCTGAACCTGAAACTCTAATGGCGAACACGATCGACGTGGAATCCTCGTACTTTCGATCGAAATTGGTTATGCAAAATTTCCTGCTGGATTAAAACGAAAAGTAATTCGCGAAAGAAATGATTTAAAAAGCTAAGAAATACCATCGATCGGTGTATTATGAATGTTTTAAAAAATATGAGGGAAACGATGAAAGATCCTTTATTATTATAAAATTATGCAGACGAAAGCGTGAAATTTCTGATATCATATCAAATGAATTATCGGTTCTTATTTTGTTACCGAAGAAATTAGGATAGAATTATGGATATTCGGACATTACTCTGACGATCGAAGCGTTATTTTTGGTATACAGAGATAAAAAAAAAAAAGGCGCGTGGCGTATGAACGATGGCCAGTTTTCCTCGTTGGAGAAATTGAGGGATTTCAATCGGCGCAGCTTTGACGGAAACGCAAAGGAATCGAGTATGAATTCGCTGGAGAATTGCCGAAATACAGGCCCTCGTCTCGGCGTTTTTGATTAAGGGACGAAATTATCGGGGAAAAGGGCGAATGAGTTTTCAAAAATGTCACTCTTGAGCTTCGAAAACGGAACTACCCGGAAAAAGCACAAAAAGCACGCGGCCTTTGACGATTTAACAGCTCTCTCAAACGATGATCTAACCGTGGCCCACCTGGCACCGCCGATTCGAAATATGGTTTTCCAGCCAAACGAGAATATTGAGAGTTAAATACGTCCTCTCTGCCTCGAAATTTTTTAATTCATGGCCCAGCAGACAAGTTGAAACGAGCAGCGGATTAGTCAAGTTTTCGGGAAAAGCTGTGTGAACATTTTTTGCTTCGTATTTCCCTGGCCGAATGCATGTTTGATGATCCCTGAATTTTATTTCTCGACAACCTTATTCTGTAACACTCGAATATTCCCCGTTAATCTCATTTCCATGGCGGATCATTGGCAAAGATAATCGGCTAAACAATCATATTATTCTTATCCGAGGAAATTTTAATGTGAATGAAGAAATACACCAATTATTTTCATACTAAAATTAATTTAGTTTGAAATAAAAAGATCTACTTAAAAATCTACTTAAATCTTCTAGATTCTTCCGAATTTCGATGCGAATTTAATGCCACGCGATGCAAAGCTTTCAATCAGAGCCGCCAGCGGGAAAATCGAAAAGGATAATTAAACTAACCTTTTCTTTGTGATGATTATTCGAGTAAACCGGTGGGAAAATGCAATTTATTGGCCATCGCGGTGAGATGGGCTTTTCGTGGTTTTTGCAGAGGGGAAGAAACGGGCGTACGTCCAATAATCAATTTTTCTGTGAAATGAAGCGGTCAACGCGACTTTTTTCCGTATCCCGGGCAAAAAAGATAATGGCCAAGCGGGTGAATACGTGACTAACGACATTTCTCATTAAGGACTTTCTTGCCAACGTGTTAACCGTAGTTTGGACAGACCGTAACGCACATGATCCCGCGAGAATGATGAAGTGCTTAACGCCAAAATTCCAGCCAGTACCACGTAACGTATTTTACACCATTGAAAGTTCGACGATTCAGGATGTAATGCGTATAATAGAAATAAATAAAAAAAAAACCATCATAAGGACGAAATATCAATGAAGGATTATTTCTTCATCCTTCGATTGGCTTATCTTCCGCTCGATCAAGATCATCAACTCCTTGTCATATCAGAAATAAAGTACATACGTAAAGAGACTTTTATTCACGCTTTCGCCTTATTGATTACATCAATATACGAGACCTCGCATTGTGGCGCATATCAACATTTTTTAGAATAATACTTTAAATGATCATACGAACGACCATTTAAAATATTATTCTCAAAAATAGCCTCAAATTCCAATTTCATTGACCGATGATTTCAACCAAACGTCGTCCCTTCATTTAAGTCATATTTCACGGACGATTTTACGAGGAAAGCTAATAAACCGGCGATAATTCGCTAATTGGCTCTCGAGGATTTCAAAAAACAGCGTCGAGCATCGCGTAAAATTCGTCCGGCCTTTCGGGCTTTGAGTCTCGAATTCGAGAAAAAAAAAACCCCGTCGTTTAAAGCGTGTATCACAAAGAAAAGGCCCATTGGCCGAGAATGGAGGCGCCGAAAAGCGAGTAATTTCATCTTTCGAGCGGAGTGACGGTGGTCCAAATGAAAAGTCGAGCGGGGAAAAGGCCAGAAAAATTAGGACGACCCACTTCGCCGTTAACCAGCATCGTTCGTGGTCAGCCGCAGGAATAAAAGCCTATCTCCATGGCCGACGGATGTGCCACTAACGACTTCCCTCGATCGACGAGCATTTGACAATGTAAAACCTTGTTTTTACCCTTTGCGGTCCTGCGTCGAGTGTCGTTGGATATCGTATCTTATTTTCCAGATAATTATTTATCGATTTAAAATAGTGAACCTGAGTAAAGTTTAGATGAACCTACAATTCGCAAGGTTTATACACCAGAGTCTAATAAATCTCTGGCTGTCTTGTCTATTTCTGGTTATGAGGAAAAGAACTTTCGAACGATCCATCGATGGTTGGATGTATATTTTGTAATGGAACTTGAACATAAATTGCCATCTGGGTTCCCATTCGCGAGGGATAAAACTCGTCGGAGCGCAAAAGGTTAATCGTCGCTGCATCGATGTCGATTTAAATTGCAATCTCCTGTAGAAGTTCGAAATGGAACTTTGGAACTGGATTTTTTCCAACCAGGAAACCCTTGTAACTCCTCTGATTGTCGAATTGAGAAGAGCTAAGGAGGGCGAACGATCGTAAGCTGAAGGATAAGAGCACATTATGCGATATATAAAGCGTGAGAGTACGAAGAGAAGTACAGAGGTATCAAATACGATAATAGAAATGGAAAGGAAGATTCGAAGGTGAAAGTGAGGAGTTAACTGAGCGAATCGTAATGCTCTTTACTCGATTCTTGGATCAAGAGCAAGAGGAAGAGGTTGAGGAAAGTTAAGGAGGAGGATTTTTAGAAAATAAGAAATAAAATGAAAAAATAAAGCTAGCGATCGCCTCTTCGTCGAGCAGACGGCACCAAAGGTCGTCAAGTTGAAAATCGAACCGCGAACGACGCAACTCGAAAAATTTCTCTATCATCCGAGTTAGCGATTGTATCGTATCCTTCTGATAACCTGATTTATGATTCTCAGCAAATTGATCCACGAAGTATTTTATTTCCAGTCCTCTTGTATTAGCTCCAACTCTTTGATTTCGTTCACCCTATCGCTCAATCTTTTTCTCAAAGTCGAAAAATATCGGGCGCCAGATCTCTAATCTCACGTCTCGCATCGATATAAAGTACTTTTCATCGTCACTGAAATTTTGAGAATAATTTTGATTCGATTGATCTCGAATCGATCGATTAGTAGTGACATTTTTATTGTTGACTTTTATTATTGATTTATTGATGAGAATCGTGGCATCAAAGGCACCGACATTTTTCCCAAAATTTCCACTTCAACCCCGAGCACTCTCTCCCTCTCTCTAACCATTTCAAAGCACACGATTTCGTTTCCCTTTATCCTCACGCTCTTCTTCTTCGCCATCTCATTAATCTCATACCTCGATCCACGATCACCAAACGGAGACGGAATTCTGCCAATCGAGCGAACGAGCGTTAATATAATTTGCCTCGTCCACGATCTTTCGTTTCCTCCGCTTCCTTCACACATCGTTCCTTCGTAGATTTCCAAAAGGCAATCCTGGATATCGCGTTTTTCTCGAGGTTCAAAGAGCAAGGTCGATTTGCCACCTCGAATCGTCCCGATCGCGCCCAACGAATTTCGTATCAAAGAACCCTTTGACCGCTCTGCACGCGCGTACGCGACTCGAAGGAAGCCATCGAGGTGCATTAAGCGCAAAGCAAAGGCCATCAGCGTGGACTGTGGATTAATGAGGTGTGTTGAAAAACTAAAGGGAATTTTAGCTTTTGGGAACGAATTTTACTCCTTTATATTAATTGCATCCCCTTCGAAGCAGTCGACTTTGATGTTACAGACTTATTCCAGCGCTTTTTTTAATCCTCGAGACACTTCTGGGACTCATCTATTTCTCATCTAATCTCTCAAAACGACGGCAGTTCAAGGTTCTCTTGATTTTTGGGAAAAGAAAAAAGTCACGAGGAACCATATCAGGGGAATATGGAAGCTGGGGTATTATTACTGTCTTGTTTTTAATAACAAATTCGCGATCGAGCAGCTGGTGCATAGCCACGATTTGCACGATAGTACCAAGAAACGTGTCACCTTTTCTACAGCCGACAAGGGACTTAACATACGATATTGTTAACAATACAAATACTTTTCAGAAATGTTCATCGACGCAACGATGGAAAAATCGCGCGAATCTGATTAATACAACCCGCGAAATTACAAAACTGCCTTCACTTTTTCAACACACCTCGTATATGAACGTTTGGCAAATGTTTTCATATCACTTTTGTTACTACGTCCATCTCATTTTTCTCCCCGTCTACGTTTTACGGTTACAGCTCGATCTCGTCGCCTCGAATGATAATAAAAGTCGGGTGGTATGGGAGAAAGAATATTCCATCCGCGGCGAGCGCCTCGATTGGAAAAATCGAGCGGTCAGGGGGTTAATCAACGAGTTGGCGCGGAACATTCGGCGCAATATCGCCGAGTGTCGCATCGAGCACATATCATTTGCATCGTAAGGGCAACGTTACCTCGATTCTGCTTTTCGTTATTCCAGCCGAAGCGCAAAAGCGGCCGCGCAAATCTGCGCGATTATCGAGCGAAATTAAGGTACATCCTCGATTATTCTCGGTTTTCCTCATTAGCAGAAGCTACGCACGAATGGAAGATCCATAATGCATGATGCAAAATGCGATCCATAGCACGATCCAAAACAGGAATACGAGTTCATAATCCCAGAGGCAAAGAACATAGCGAAGTAACCTATAATTTTCACGCTCAAATATCGGTATAAATCTTCGATATATTCATGATCACACTTAACACTTGGCACGCGGGTACACTTCGCGACGGACTTACGCGCGCAGCGGGTGTTTTTTTCGCGAATATCCCGGGACTTTAATCGTTCCATGAATTCGCAATAGATCGAAAACTATCTCGTTCTTCTCAAGGAGACTTCTGGGAAGAAACAATACGAAGCGTTGCCTAGCAACGCAAACACCATACGTACAACGTCCATGGTATTTATACCATATACGCCCTCTAGCGTGAATCCACTAAATACGTATTCTTACGCGAGCCGCGCTCCAGTAACGGACCGCGAAAACCGTAAAAGTACGTTGCCCGCATGCCAAGTGTTAACAGAAAGAAGAAAAAGAAAAAGAACATTACAAAGTGTTTCGGATACCTTGCAAAAATTCAGCTTCTCGCCAAATCCCACTTTGCCTCTTGCGCGAGAAAATCTACCATCCTCGATGCTAGCAGAATTCTGCGCGTCGTTGTGCAAAAAAAAAAAAAATGGGGAAAGCGAAAAAGAATCGCGATGGAGAAATATCGCAAAGCGATCGATAATCGAGAGTTTTTTTTTGTACTTAAGCAACCGCCTTTCAGAGCGCTTTTATTAAGCTCGATTTTCAAGCAGAGAAATCGAGTGTAATTGGAGCAGATTTCCGTCGAACAGTTCCTCGGTCTCGAGGACGAGAAGCACGTGGAGCACGAAGAAACAACGTGCCCTTACGCTCTGTGCGCAATACGTAACGATTTTGGCGCTCCAGGATCATCGTTATCCTCGCCCTGGGCGACGACGTCGGTATCAACTTCGCGAATCTAATTAACGCGATTATCGGCGCCTAGCAATTCGAGTTGAGTACAACTTGACCCGTTAACCGTGGGAGGCGCGATGAAGCTCGTGGTTGGAAAGCTCCTTCGTCGATCGAAAGGAAGCTGGATCGCCGGTAAACAGAAATCGATCGTCCTTTTCTCAAAGGAAGCGCGGATATCCTCCTTCTTCTTTATCCTCACGGAGAAATATCACGTTTCTCGGATTTTCTATGATTTCCGCGCGAAGTCTCCGAGGGGCGTCTCACAATTCGCGTGAGATTTGAAAATTCAATCGGGATTTCTTGAAAAAAACGAACAGGAATCCAGTACCGTAGAAACTCTGGGAATAAAACTTCTTTCCCTGAGAAACCATTGAGATAGTTCCAGCATTAACCGGTTAATTGCTTATTTGTTCAAAAAAAAAAAAGAACAGAAATCAAGAAGCATCGAACCTCCGCGAATAAACTCTGGAATTTTTAAGAAACCATCGAAATGCCTCCCTCGTTAACGGCTCAAATTCCTCGAGCATCGACGATCGTCTCACCACGAGGATAACGAGGAACTTCGCGCCAGGATCGGTTCCTCCGTCTAGTTTCTCGTTACTATACTTTCCTAGGTAGAGAATTTTTAGCTTATAAGTTGATCGCTAGTGAGTTAACGACCGGGCCGACGCCTGGGCCGCGCTGTGACCTAATAACGTACTTATAGGAACGAATTCCAAACGATGCTCGTAGTTACCACGCGCAACGATCAGAGCCAACTCGTGAGATCCTATTTATTTCGACTCCCGAGCCGATTTCCCTCTCCCGACCTCAGCGTCCTTCCCAATCGTCCGCGATCCTGGAAATACGATCGCGCCATCGCGAATACAATCGCGTGCAACGGATGCACGGAGGGAGGAAGAATGAAGAAGGAGAGAAGCGGGGAGGAAAGGGTTACGCGCTTCCTCGTTTCGATGAGTAAAACTCGACGTGCGCCACGCGAATACCCTTGGCTGCTGGGATACTCCTTGGAGGAACCGAGGATCGAGCTGATCGAGATCATACTGCTGATCGAGCTGATCGTAGATCTGAGAGAGCGACTGGATGATAAACAGGATAGATCCACTCGATGGATTAATAACAGACGACTCAAGAGATTCCTTGAAGGAGGGTGGAGCTAATGGATCGACTTTGGGCGATGAAAGGCGGCCTCGAAATGAGGGAATCGACGCTAGAACTATCGACTACTCTCAGAGGATATTTACGATATGATATAGATTTGGAAAAAGAAAGAAAGGATAATGGAAAATTAAATCATAGGATATGGCAACACCGATTTGCTTGAAATTCGAATTCGGCTAGTCAGTCTTTCCATTCTTAAATCAGAGACGCCAACCTTCACGATAAAAGAAAATCTTGTTTTATATATCGATGTAGACTCATTTCACAGCGTTTTTAGAGACAAACTTTTAAATGGCCCACCCTATACATCGATTTTATTCTTGCCTTATCAAAGTACGATACGTCGATCATCTTGAAGGGAGGGTGATAATTCGACGAGAGGCTCTTAGGATATTTCTGAGAGAGATCCATCGAGTGGAGATTCGATCGAGTCGCTCAAAGTGCGTGGAAGAGGGCTCGATCCTCGGGCCCTTCGAAGAAGCAGCACTTCCAAGGGACGTAAGTAGTATTTCTCGTGCGCATCGTCGGCCCTCGAGTTGATTCGCCGCAATCTCAGGAATTTGACGATAGATCGGCCTCCCGGAAATTCCCAAACCGCCTTCGATTATCTTCCGATCGTCTTACCACGCGGCGCGCGTTACCTTCCAGCGTGCGTAGAACCGCACGCACGTAACCGCGGCTTTATCGAGCGGACTGGAAAGTATCGTCGTTCTTCAGCTTCGAGTTTCACCCTGAAAACACCAGGGTTACTTCCATAAGTTTTTATGGAGTTTTATTGAGATTCTCTCATGAATTGGCATTGGAAGTTACTGTTGCGGAAGTAGAATATGTTTGCTTATAAGCAAAAATTCTTTTGCCCATGACAGATCGATATTATTGATGATAATAAATAGACGTTTGATGATAAAATAGATATATTTCTTCCAGAGAATTCGAAAAGGAAAATACACGAGTACTCGTTGACCCATTATTTTCGTTTCTTTCGATCTTAGAATTATCCTTCGAATTAAGAGCTTTTAAACAAACGAAGCGGGCCTCGAAGTCCATCGAGCAGCTCCTCGAACGAACAAAACCAAGCTTCGATGAACAAAACGAGGCCTTGAGAGCATCGAATAACTCTTCGAACGAACGAAACAAGCCTTCGACTCGATCGAGGGAGTTTTCGAATCAACAATAATACCCGCCTTTAAACCCACGAAACAGCCTTTCAAATCCACGATATAAAATATACCTTCCAATCGGCAAAACAAGCCTCGCAATCGATTCGCGCGCAATTTCGATTCGATCCTCGCGAAGAAGCTCGATCGGATAAACCGCGGTACTTTCCAGCCCAGTCGATGCATGTGTATCATAGGTGTACATACGAGATACCATAGGTGAAGTGCTGTACGCGAACGATCGCCTTCGGAGAGAGAGACTCGTCGTTCCTTCGGTGTGGCCTCTTAAACTCGCGAGGGACGATCACGGGCACGGTGCCACCATCGAGGAACGACTCGTGCGAGCGATCCTTGTATTTCATACGCGTTTAGTACAAGCGGATTATTTTCTAAGAATTTTCGCCCAAGAGTTTCAACGGACGGCCGCGGGTTAAGAGGGGGATGGACAATTCGGGAGGAGGGATGAAAGGAGGGGACGATGGGCTAGGAGAAGAGGGATGAATCATTCTGGAGGCTAATCGAACCTTTGCACTCGAGGCCTTTTTCACTCGAGTAAACCAACAACTCGAGACGATGTTTGTTTTCTGAATTCCTTATATCTAACTTAAAATGATTTCAGACACGATTCAATGTTTCATACATAAACACACGCTCGATTTATCGCGTTAAACCGAGTGATAAGTAAGAAACACTTTTCGAGCTACGGTGATCATCGAATCCCGCCCATCACCTCTGGTTTTTCTGGTCCTAGGCCAAACGACCTTAGCAGTCGATGCCGAAAAATGTATTTTATAAAAACACCTTTCGAGGGAGTAAAACTATATATTGTAGTAGCGAGTATAACTATAACAATAGTACGCCTCTCGAGTGCAAGGGTTAACCCTCTAATACCCAAATTCGTTATCATCCCGCGCAAAAGTCTCTCGTATAATCAAAAACAGTTGATAATAAATCTACATTCGAATGTTGGCTATCGATATACCTACACTCCTCTCGAGGCGAACCTGAGCAGTTGTGGCGGAAGAGATTATACGCGATCGAAGGATCAAATTACACGCGATCGCACGCGTCTCGAGGCGGAGTTGGGGATTAGAGGGTTAAAGGAGGATAAAAGAGAGAGAGAGAGAGAGGGGGGTTCGAGAGAAAGTGGGTTCGATCGAGGGTTGTCGATTGAAAGTCTTGGGTCGAGCCGTGAGATTCTTCTTTCCCGGCGTTTTACGAGCTGCGCAGATTCCGCCGGACTCGAAGTTCCCCGTCCTGACCGAGGCTCGAGGAAATGCGGGTTTTGCACTGGGAATTCAATCCTTTGCACCTCGGATTCTCCGCCTCGCGAATCGGCCTCTCGTCCTTTTGGAAATCGAGTTTACGTGGTTGGAAATGAAATTCGGCCTCTCGCGATTCGGGTTCTTCGACGAGAGGATGATATTCGATGTGAGCTTCTGATGTTTTGGATTCGTAGTGTGTGGATAAGCGTGAATTCGTAATAATTATGTGCCAAAATAAATGACGCGCCAGGAAACGTTGATTTGGATCGAAGACTTCGCGGTTTTGCGCTACAGCATAAATTACAGCTGCACTCGCGAATAATTCTCGTTTAAATATTCACTAGCTATTATTATTATAGGATACAGATAGTATAAAAAATACAGGAATCGTTTGTTTATCGCGACAAAATATTGACACCTATACAGAAGTGCATCTATTTCTCTGTTTCGATCACATCGAGCGATCGTTCTTTAATCGCAGAACGAAATTTAATCTTTAAAGACAAAGCAATGTTATCTTGCATCTTCAATCATCATCATCTTCAAGCAATGTTATCTTGTCATCTTCGATAACAAAGCTCGACTTTCAGGAGGACGAATTTGACATATAAAAAGCTTCATTTCCTTCGCGAATTGACGAATTCGAAGTGCGAGATATTGAACTGGGAGTGGAGGAGCGCGAATCTCGAGTGCAAAACTCGCAACGAAAGGAAAGTACGGCGGTACGGGCCTCCCCAACCCACCCCCCCCCCCCGGAATTCTCGCAAAAACACGAAAGTACAGACCGATTTATCTATATATATGCATATATATAGCGAATTTGGGTTCTAAGAATAAGAGTCAATTATAATAGTCAGCGTGGAGGGGTGTTGGCTTTCGAGAAACACGGTATAGACGTGGATACTACGTAGTACAATGGACTTTGGATGTGTTTTGATTCGTTCAGGTGTGGAGTATCTTCCAAAATGTACAATAACCGCGACGACACGGCGGGCCAGCAGGGATCCAAGGATCGAGGGCGACGCTTCTCTGAATAGCGGCGAAGAACACTGGTTTAAAGAAGAAAAAAAAAGGTGGAAAAAAGCCGCAATAATTATGCACCAATCCAATGAGATTTTAATCCTATACGTCGATCGAGAAAAAGAGGAACGAGCCTCGAGGATCGAGGAAGATCGATGGATCGCGTCTTAATAATCGTGAATCTTCGAGAAAAATTGTAAACTATTCATCCAGGTCTTTGAAAATTATGCTTCGCTATTCGCTCAATTTATAAAGTTACGAGGGACGATCGAATTACTGATAAGCGAGTGACAATGCGAGTTGCAAGATTAATTGACATTAAGGCGTATGGTTGTCCCCGAAAATGATCAGATTCAGCGAATTTTTGAACAATCTCTGTCCTTTTTCCTTGGAAAACAGCGGTAGTACTTAAAAACGATCGATCGGGGGCCCAAATTGATTCGAATGGAATCGAGCGCGACGTGGACCGGACGTTCTTGATGTTCGATAGCACCACCGACTCGTGTGCCTGGTTTGCGCCTGACAATAATCAACTATATGTGCATTCGATTGCACGAAGCGTTCATAGATATGCGAGTCGGCTTACGAGGTTGTCGCAAAGATTTGTTGAGATTTGCTGGATTTGCTGCCAATCGCGATCTCCTTCGAACATTCCACGCCCTCAGCGAGTTCGAAAGGATTTTTCGAAGCGAGTTTCATGCTCAATTCTTCGTGTATATCTTATCGAGCTTAAAAATGTCTCCTTGAGCATCGTATCTAATTTTTATGCTCAAATCCTGACGTATTTCTTCATAAGGGCTGAGAGTTTTGTTGAACAAAATATGTATAACACTTTGCTCTATGTATTGGTGTATATCTTCACGAGGGTCTTATCGAGCAAAGTGTTGCACACACGATTTCTATGCTCAAGTCCTGATATATATCTTCATAAGGATCGATGGTTTTATTCAGCAAAGTACGCGCGACACTTTGTTTAATATATTAACGTACATCTTCGTAATGGTTGATATTTAGCAAAGCGCGCGCGAAACTTTCATCAACCTCCGTGAAGATGTACCACAAGATTCGAGCATAAAAACGAGATACGCAGCGCGGAGGGACATTTTGATCCGCGAGAAAAAAGAGGAGAAAAAAAGAAGAGGAAAATCTTCTTTCAGAAGAAAAAGATCGTCGATTTTCAACGATATATCCTATCACATTAATCCAGGGATTTTTCGAGTACTCTTCCTGTGATACAGCAACTTCGTACTTAACAAAGTAACCGATCATTTCTACCCGGACTTTTCCCCCATTATTCGCCATAATTATCACCTTCGTCGTTCCCACATAACTGCGCCGAGGATAAAAAAAAAAGAGGGAAAACTCGCCGACGATTTGGCATCGTTCCACTCGTTCTCTTGGTCGCAAGATCCGCAGATCCAAAAAGGGGATAAGAAAGCGGAGCAGAAAGACTCGTATAAAATCCGCAGCGGAGTCGTGGAGGAAAAAAAATCCGCTATCTCGAGAAGCGAAGCTGGAAGAAGCTTTTCATTAAACTCGAGGTTTAATTCCGCGCGTCGAGCTTCGAATTTCGGGAGAGAAAGTAATCGCTTCGAGATCGAAGAAACCTCAGGAAGCAGAGAGAGAGAGAGAGATCATTGGCCCTCCGCTGCCTCGCCGTGGCACCGTCCGCCATATTGTTAATGTATCTATTGTAAATGTTTGTATGTAATGTAAAATGTATCTTTGCTTGGAGGGGCGACATATCCTAAGTTATAGAGTTCTGAGGTAAGAAAGGGCAAGAGCAAGGGAAAAGGAGAAAGAAAAAGAAGAAGAAGAAGGAGGTGCGAAAAGGCACCAGAATTTCGCGGCCCTCGCTTCTTCCCCCTTTCCTTCCAGCTTCTCCATCGAGTTTGGAAAAAACCATCGTTCTTTGGATTCGAGCATCGTCCATCGCCTCCGGATTTTTCCACCGTGACGTCAGAAGGACGCTGCTTCGAATTCACGCTCGATCACCAGAAATAAGAAGTTCCCCTCGAAAGCTAAAGGGGAAGAGCGAAATTGTTAACGCTTTGCGGGCCGCACATTCCTGAGGTTGGCACAGACGAGTTTCACTGTCCACCGATGATAATTATTAATGAAAAGGTGTTCGAATTGTTCGAATTAATGGCCAAATTGGGGAGGCAGGAGTGTGGAGGCAATTATTTCTTTGAAAATATCACACATACGCGTTCCTGTGCAAGCTTCGAAATTACACGTCACGGTTCGCGAATAGAAGTCACGCCTGCGTGACAGCGGCCGGCAAAGTGTCGAGGGCGGATAATTCCTCGATGGGGGAACTGGAAGAAGCGGGGGGACCAATTTTCTCGCGGATCCTCCGCAGGGGAGAGGAGGGAGGGCCACGAAGGGCGCGGGGAACGCCACATACATTTATGTACACATATACATAATATATTGTAATAAGTAACTGCAACCACTATGGGACATTATATGCGACATTGAAATTTGTATATCATGGATGAATTAAAAGAGGAGAATATCCTGAATAACAGACCGGTTACGGCGTTCTTCATCTTGCACGCGCTGCTCTCGCCTCTCTCGGCACCTGTCTTCCGTCTTTCTTCGAGCTTTGACTGCCTCGTGCGTTGCCAATGAGTTTTACCTGAGCGCTTTTTCTTTTTTCCAGTGGGTTGCTCCTCTCGCTGGAAGGATCGTAATGTCGAGAGGTGCGAATAGAGAATTTCTAATCCACGCTTGTGAATTTTTTTCCTGGGAGTCTATAGTTTTCTGGGAATCAGGAAATAGTGCGAATGTATATATATATATATCATAATCGCTTTCTTATAAAAATTCCAGCGGTTGAAGACTCGAATCATCCTGATTAATTTAATTTCAAGATCATTAATTAAATTTAATATCAAAAGATTCTTTCTATCGAAGGTTCTATACTCTGAAAAATACCTTCGACGAGCTTTGAATTTCGTCGATAACTCGACAAACAGAAGCGAACCTGACCAGATTATTTTTTGGATATCCAATTCTGTTATCGAAGCGCTTCGCGATGGCGTAAGCGAGCTTCGTACAGAAAGGACGCGAGCTCGGGTAAAATCGAAACGTCACCCAGACGAGGATGACGTGGCAGTCAAAGTAATGTAACAACCATCATTCCGCGAGGATCAGGTACGTCACACGAAAGCATGCCTCTGCAAAGCCGCAGGTAGCGAACGATTGATTCACCGTTTCGCATGCTAGAGAAACGCTAACGAGCCTTCGATGAAGCACGCGTCGAATCTCGCGATTCCGGAAAACGAGAGTCGACTTTAACGCGAGAACTACTATTTCAAAAATACTATTTCAAAAAAACGCGGTGTCGACGCATTTTCCAAGACGTTCCACGATTTTTATTAAGTATATAGACCATTTGCTCTCTCTTTTTTTTTTTTTAACAATATAAGTAGTGTTTTAAATATATCGTGAAATTAACCGGTAGTTCTGGTGTTAATTCGGTTGAAAACGGAATTCATTTGTCTCAAAGATTTTTTGGTTTTACCACTCAAGGTTTCGACTCACGCGTCCTTTGAAAATCAGTTTCGCGTAGTTTGCATTAACAGAAACGAGGATGCACCGCAGTAGTGAGGTTGCATTTCTTTCCACCAGCTTGCAGACTATATCTCAAACTTCTTTCGCATCCTTCAAGAACGTTCTTCCACCGGAGGAAAATAGTTTTATTATTTTGCATTCGAACGCCTTTCAGCCAACGCGACAGAGGCGCGATTCTGCATGTTTGCACGATAAGTATGCGTATCAAGAAAATTTCTGAGTCTATCGGGTTTTTCTCTCTCTAGTGCGAAGCACGCGAAGAACGAGCGATATTAGGGAAGGAAATGAAGGGATTTCTACCGAGCGGATGAATGGAAAGGCTGCGCGAGAGAGGAACTGTTAAAAGTTAACGCCGGAATAGATTTTAATTTAGCCTCGGTGTATACGAAAAGTTGTCTGTTTGCCCCTGGTGAATAATTCAACAAAGTTTAACGCGAACTCTGGAGAGGGCCCTCTAATGCTTGCACCTGAATAATGTAAATCCTTAACAATCCGCTTGATCGGGCAATGCTACCGATAAACTTTCCCGAGAAATCGTGGATCATAAAGATTACGCGAACAGAAAGGTCGCTTATTCGATTATTATATATTTTTCGAGCGATGGAAAAGGAAATCCGCCAAATAAAAGTATCGCCAAATATATAATTTACGCGAGAAGTAATTTTGATAAGAAACACAGGTTTGTAAAGAAAAATTTTGTAAAGAAAGCTTTGTAAAAAAATTGTACATTTTTTATTGATTTATAGAGTACATAATATAGGGTTATATACAGATTTTGATTTCAAATCTCAGAATTTTATCTGAAAAAATCTTAAGCGAACTCAACTTTTCAATATTCAGAAATCCAAGGTTCAAAGCTTCCGTCTTCTACACATTCGAGAAAAGAAATAAGAGAATGAAAAATGTAACAGCTCGGATTATTCGCCCCGGCGCGAAAGCGTCGTTAACTTCGAATAGCATTTCCCCTTCGAGACGTGAAAATTGCATATTTCATTCTGGCATGTTAACTTTCAGCAGCTAATATCTCTCTCGCCAACTCCCTTCATTCTTCTCGCTGTTATAACGAAGCTGTCTATCACCGATTATCATCTTCACGATCGAGAAGTGCTCTTTAACGTTCCGTCGATAAACCGCGATCGATGCACGGATCTCTCGCGCGATTCCAGAAGGATATTCTATCAACCACTTTGTTCCCGCTGGTAAAGAGCACTCCACAGAGTTAATCCATCGAGGGGCTATAATTCTTGGGGATTTGCGGATTAACACGTACATCCACCTTCAAATTACATCGGAAATCACGATTCAAGTGGATTATTCAAATCAACCCGATCGCCATGCTCCGCGCGTATTAACGCGCCAGACTTTCTGTTAAATATCGATAATACGCGAGATTCCCATATTTCAGGCTAATTCATTAGCACCTTATATTCTCACAGAAGAGACCTCGTTCCTGAACACTGATCAAAGCTGGTATTGCAAATATTAAACGACATCAAAGAATTCTATTCGAAATACCTCAGAGCCTTAGCATTGTTTCAAACATTAATACGAATTATACAGCTCGAGCACGCGTTTCTTTATCTTCCGACGATTTCTACGAAGTCCAGATTTATCATCTTACATAAACATACGCAAGACTCTACGTTTAAATCTCGATTGCCTTATATTGTAAATTCGAAGTTCATCCAAAGTATCGATTCGAGAGTCCAAAGGCTGCCTCATCGACGAGGCGAAAAACGATGTAAGCTTCGGTAGCCACTTTCAAAGACACCAAGACGCGCTTCCTTCGCTCTAATTCCAATTGTTCCCAACTTCAGAGTAAAAATATGAGGGCTGAATATTCCAGAGCGAAGGAATGAATCAAATCGAGCCTGATCCGCACGATCGGAGTGTTTTATGGAAAAACTCGGGCCACTTTTGGCAAGGTGGCCGCGTGCATCGAGAAGCCCCGAGGCTGGCGGATGCGTCGTTGCATCCGCGTCCCCAAGGAGGAGCGATCGGCGGAGCGGAATAGAAAGATTATTTGTCTTCGAAGTGTCACGTGTCGCTTTATCCCTCTACTCCATAGCAGGTTCAGAGAAGGTATTTAGGTACTTGGGCTCCCCCTGGGCGAGTTGCGGTGCGGATTTTCTCAGAACCAGCGAACCACCACCATCACCAACCACCATCACCAACCACATCCACATCCACAACCACACACGTACAACCAATCAAAAGACCTATCCCTGATCGCTTCACCAGCACGGTGAGTCTTACTTCTCTATCGTTCTATGTAATTCCTATTTTAATCCTCTTGCCTGGCAAATTCGCTTTGGAATGCGCTGGAACACTTTTCTCCTGGAATGCCTGTACATTGCTTGAATCTCGACGAATAAAAAGACACGTGCCTCGTTGCTTCACCAGTAGGCGAGTCTCGTTTCTTTATCGTTCTGCGTAATTTATGTTTTAATCCTCTTGCCACCTCGTATCTGCTAAATTAGCTTATCCTCCATTCGCTTGGAATGCGCGTACATTGCTTGAATTTCGATCGATAAAAAGACACGTCCCTGATCGCATCACCAGTAAAGTACTGTCTGGTAAATTAGCTTATCTTTAGCTTTTTTCTGTTTGCTTGGAATGCGGTAGAATCCTTTTCATCCTTGCCTGGAATGCGTTAGGATCCTTTTCATCCTTGCCTGGAATGCGTTAGGATCTTTTCTTTTCCTCTGGAATGTAGAATCCGTGCGCATTTCCCTTACTTTCCCTGCACCGTGGAAAATGCATGCGCCACGAGTGTCACGTTCGATGATCAAACTGCACGGCTTCCCCGTGATTCGAGACTCGCGAGGCTTCTTTGATGATCGAGGGGACGATGAGATTGCGGTATATTGCTTTTTGTTTAGGAGATGGATTTTTTACTTTACTTTTTTTTATACACATCTAACCATCGACTTGTGAGGCTGTTCCATTAATATTTTATACCCGCGAAATGTACGATGTTTTTAATATTGTATACAATTTATAATGATTCTACTAATATTTTGTGCCCGTATAATCGAGCATTATAAAAATCGATGTCCAGCTGCAATTACGTAGCTCGTTCATTATTCCTTTTATATAGCATCCCAAAATTCAGGTGGGAAGTAATTTCGATGGAAAGCACGGGTTTATTGTTCGAAATTTTGTAAATTGCACGTTTTTCATCGACTCGTATAATATGTGCATGGAAAAGCTTAATGGCTTCCACCGCTTTGCTGGCGCATCTTCTTGAAATTTTCAAATCTTCCATGAATTTTGGGACACTATTCCTCCGCAGTGGACAGCATTACTAGTATCGAAATTCACAAAGGAAGAGATTTCGGTAACCCTTCGATTGAACGATGGTGTCGTGCGTTTCGAACCCTCGAATCTCGACGGTTAAGTTTCGCGCTTGCCAATTTTGTGAAAAGCTCCGCGAGGGATCGTGGAAATTCGAGGAGATCGATTCCATCGGCCCTCCTTCCCCGCTGATCAATTCCCTATCCCAGCAACTGCTCGCTTCGCTTTCTCCCCTGTATATTGCTTCTAACCGTAGCATTCAGAGCGCGAGGAATTCTCCGACATCCAGGGATTTCTGGATTCGACGCTCCTTAAATCACGCGCAGTCCCGCGCCTGTCGCTTTCTCGATCGGATCCTTCGCCTCGCCAAAGAGACGCGCGCTTCGAATCGTCGCCCGAGAATTGGGCCAGCGCGAAAATTGGCGGAATTGCATCGAGGCTAAGTCGATCTTGAGTCTTCGACAACTCCAGATTGAAAAACGACAACTCGAAAAATTTAGAGCCACGTAGAGAAGCAATCGGCGAGATATCTCTCGTTTCCGCGATCGCGATTAATTTACAGCACTGCTTCGAGGCGATTCTGCTTTGATCCTTGACATCGCAAAACTTCTCTCCTGCCATTTTTCTTGAAGGTTCTTCTTCGCAGAAAGCTTTGAGTATGTCGAACCATCCCTTGCCTGCGCCTCTGATTATCGCAAGCTCGCACCTCCGCCATGCCGCGCTATTACACTTTACAGCCGTGTAAACGTGTACGCACTTCTATGTTAATCCTGACACGTGTATGCTTGTGTGTACAATATATGCCTGCGCATTGTCACGCTGTATATTAATGCTCGCATGCTTAATGCTCTGTAGCTAATTGCGCGCAACATTCCCCGAGCATAACGCCGAGGAATGTTTGACGGCTGAAAAGTGACGCACTTGTGTCGATGGTCGAAAGTATTGGTTTGTCCCAAAAGTGTCTTGCGTTGTATAAGAAAATAATGAGCGCAGGACGTATTCGTTTCGTATTATTTTATTGCGATATAACCAAGGAGTTGATGGTCTTGATGGAGCGGAAGATAATAATTTTAAGATCATTGATATTTAATTAATGATTAATGATTTTATCTTCCGCTCGACAAGACCATCGACTCCTTGATCATATTTCAAGATTTCAAGATTTTTATAGTCGAAGTACAGGGTGGGCCATTTAAGAGTTTATTCTTAAAAACGCTATAAAATGAGTCTACATCGATATCTACAATAAAATTTTTTTTCTTCTGAAGGTTGCAGTCTCCGATTTAAGAATAAAAAATCGGAACGATTTAAAGAAAGATTCAAGTTAGAGAAAGGTTTTAGATTAAATTACAGATTTAAGAGAAACAAACCAGTAGATGGCCAACCCTATATTATGTTATTCATTTATGCATACATCTACAAGACGATCGAAGGATAAAGACTAAATATATTTAACTAAATATATTTAAAATATATTTAATATATTTAAATATATTTAATTATTTAAGGTTTCACGTTTGTAGAAATATTGTCGATTAATATAACAGCGTGCAGATTATGGAAGACACTTTTGGGACGATCCAATATGTTCACATTAGGGCTGGGCGAATGAGAGGAACTTTCTAACGTTTGCAACGATACTCACTTATCTCTCACGTTTGATCGATCTCTCACTACTCTCTGCATACTTCCGCAGAAGTTTCTTCATACTTCGCTACTTCTGCAATTTCTAGATTATCACGAGACGCGTTAACGCATTTCATACTTGGAATTCGTAGATTATCTTCCCGCTTGTACTGCAATTATTCCCGGTTATCGTTGATAAGTATGGATGAGACGATAGAGCCTATCCATGATCGATATTCACCAAGGCCTAATATGTGCATCAGAACATTCCACGTCGTATTTTACATTTATTATATAGACCTACCTTATAATTAGACGTAAGAGAAATCATCGATCGGCCAGGATTATTTTACAAAATGTCCACGTTAAACATATTCCCCGTTGCATATACACAAAGGTCCTCGAACACCCTAGCTCTCGATACTCGAGGAACACGCGCAAATATCGGCAACACACTTCGTCCATTTCTCCCACTTGCACCAACAACCATAAAAAAAAAAGAGGATCCTCGATAAAACTCCAAGAACAATACACACACCTCGAGTTCGAATCTCGCCTATCACCTCTGGTTTTTCCATGTGATACGTATACCGTAGCTCTGGTGGTTCGGAAGCCACCTTAACCGTTTTAGTGCCAGGAGTGTTTAAAAATCCGTGTTGGATTACACCACGAAGCGCTTCCCTCATTTATTTGCGAATAATGTTATAATATAAATATAAACTTGTTGAAAATAAACCTCGAGACCCAATGTGTTAAAGAAAGACCGCTGATTACGCAGGTTGTTTGAGATTATTCGAAAGAAAATTAGTAGTCACGAGAGGAAACTCTGACAGACTCGCGACGAGATACATTCGGAAGCGAGCGCCTTGCGAATTGGCGATCGTGAGCAAACATCGCGACACGGTTCACCAGGATACGCGCACAGACTATGCGTGGCACTAAAACGGTTAAACGATAAATAGGTCCTAGGCCAAAAGACCTTAGCAGTCGGTGCCGAGAAATGAATTAAAAAAAAAATACACACACATTGATACATTCTCGGCATCCTAATTCTCGATAGCCACGCGCACCAAAAAAAAGTAAAAAACAAAAAAACACACAGCACAGAGCGACACACAGGTACGAGAAACAGGCGCGTCTGTAGGGGAAGTCCTCGAGAGACGAGAGGGTCATCAAAGCTGTGTGTACTTTTTCAGAGTGTCAGGCAGGCTGGTCGTCCAGCAACGGAGGCTGCGTAGAAACCTGTCCCGTGGGCACCTACGGTGCCACGGATGGGACAACCAGGGTCTGCGCCACCTGCCATTACACCTGCCTCACCTGCTCTGGACCCAGCGAAAACGACTGCACCGCCTGCCACGAGGACGCTGAACTCTCGAGGAATTTCGGCTCGACCCACTGCGTCCTCAGCGACCTCTCCTGGAGTATGAAGTCCACCCTCTGGTTCTACAGGATGACCATGCTCTTCGCCCTGAATCTGGCCATCCTGACGACGGTGGCCGTCTACCTGGCGACCTCCTGGTGCCTCAGGAGGCGACACTCCTTGATGTACAGCTACAGCAAGGTCTCCTACTCCAACAATGGCGTGGTTCACAAGGAGAACGACGGACTGCAGAGCAACGTCTGCCTCTCGGACAGCGAGTAGAAGCTGCTTTGGAATACGTTTCGTGGAAGACGATGTGGAGTACGGGGACGCACAGTGGAAGAGCCTGGAGTATTCTAGGGATATCTAGGGACGTTTTTGAGGGCTGGTTCTTTGGTATAGGCCTTGGAAGAGTTCGTGCCTTTACACTTGTTTCTTCTATACCGTCTCTTCGCGCGATGATACTCGTTTCCTTAATAAGAGGAACGAAGGCGTGCTCTTGACAAGCAATGTATCGGGTGAGTGCAAAGGTTCGTGCGGAGTTTCAACGCGACCTTTACTCACAAACTCCGCACGAACTTTTGCGCTCAGCCAATAGATCCACATCGCTCGTCGGGAGCGCGAGATTGTTTTCTACGATCCCCCGGAGCAAGAAGAATGGGAGCGCCGTGTTTCTTTGACATCTCGTAATTCGTCGTCGTTTTTTTTACACGAGGACTTCTCAATGGGATCTTGGGTTCGAGAGGGAGGTTGATTTGGGTGAAAGGTTGAGTATGGATTTTCGAGTGTTTCGTGTTATTTGGGGTTTCGTGGTGTTTTTTTTTTTTTAATAGTCGTTCGATACAGCGAGGATAGTCGCTGGAGGAATTGCGCGATGGATAATAATTGTATAAGGCTGTCCTAAAATTCGTGCGAGAATTTAGATTCGATCACTAATCGCTTCTTGTTTGAATTTTAGAAGACTCTTTATCTTCAATGCGCGACTTTTCATGATCCAGGAAGGGATTTCCATGGGACACGATCGCGATATTGAGCTTAAGGTTGATTTTAATAAACACTTAGGATAGACAGCCGAGGATCGTCGGTGGTGGTAGATAGATTTTCGCGAGGAACACTCCGTGATCGAGTATTAACATTCCAAGGAAGTTCCTGGCGAGAAGGAACGCCGGTCTTCGAGAGTGGGGAGGCAAAAAAGAGCCTCGCCTTGGACCTCCGCGCGGAGTGGAGGGAAAAGGGAATTCTTAGCCGAGGTAAATTTGTCGGCGAAGTGAGCTTGATGGAGGGGGACTTTCGCCAGGACAAATTCGGCCCTTTCCACGATACACGACGAGCTCTGAAGGATTTTTTCGAACGATTTATACGCCCGAAAGCGGGAGCTCTTTATCGACACCTATTACGTCGGCAACGGAGTTTTTTTTTGCAGAAAACGAAACACAATTTTTACGTTAAACCAAATATTTTCCTTCGCTTTTATCGTGCATGTTTGTCGATAATATTTTGTCATCTTTTGGGTGACATCATAATTCTACGTTCATGGAATTTCTGATTTTTAAGACTATTCCTACCAGCCACTTTCCAGGCAGATTTAAGCGTACTATATATATTCTTGAAGAAAAAGAGGACGAAGGGAAAATGTCGATGGATTCATTTATCGAACCGTACGCTGCGAGAAAATCATGAAAAATCTCAGAGGCGACCGCGCGCCTCAAAGTTCTACGATTTTTCAAAGAAATCACTGACCGGTCGAATTTTAAAACGATCATTCACGAGCGTCAGTAAATATTCTACGTATACCACTATCGTATATACCGATATCAAGATGTGATCTTCGAGGCGAAGGCGTTGAAGGTAAACGACTTCTGATCTTCATCGGCTAAAAATTTGAACGAAACTAAAGCGAAACAGCGCGATTACTCGGTTGCCAATCTAATAGGACTTCCGCGTACATTATCGATACTAAAGACAATTCTGGCGGCGCTTCGAAAGCAAAAATACGGGGAAAGGTTCGAGAGCCTCGTTCACATTCCCCCTATTTCCAAAGACACTCGCGAGACATCGGCTCTTCCCTTTCTTTTTTCCTTTTTTTTCTCGAGCGCGATAAGTGGATTAGCGTATCCGGCGATAATCGAGTTTCGACCTGCGTCGAACTCGGCGGAATGTGAGAAGTGAGAAGGAATTCCGCGGGGACACGGAATAATTTTGATCTCGTTACTCGAGAGACGCATTTGATTACGCGAGATGGAGCAGGAATATGTAACGAGTAATATTGGCAGGCTCCTGCCCGATGTAGTGAAATCATTTTCCGTATCCACGATTCGTCGCTGCTGTTCGTCAAGTCGTCGGACAAAGGCTGTCCTTTGTACGACGAGGAAAATCGAGGTGGAGCAGCGAGAAGCGCGTGAGAAATCGATGCTTGCTGCGAGGTAAATGACTTCATTGCTTTGAGCTCTGAAAGGTACTCTAAAAAAGAATTACTCTAAAGATCAGAGATCAGATCTTCGATGATCGAGGGCTTAGCGCTTCTGGAATTTTTATACGGCTGAAATTTTATACAGATGGACAATTGATTCGTGCATAATGTTGATTCGTATTGAATTATACGACGTGTTATTATTGCAATTATAACCGCGCCAATTTTTCACTCGGACTTCCGTCTTCAGAGTTCCTAGCCGCGACGATCAGATGCTTGTTTTGATACCAGTGAAATCGATTGTGATACTACTGACCTAAATAGACGAGGATCGCACCTTCCACTAGCCAAAGATGCTTGAGTTGCAAGGCCACTCCTTCGAAAACACCATTGGGCATCTTGATCGAACGACGAATCGTAAGCTGAGACGATCGATCGTTCGACGGACTTCGATCGACGATCGTTACATTCCTTTATTCGAATTAGTAGCTAATTATCGATTCTACAGGTTAAATTTAGCCCTATATTTATTAGTACGCATAATGTTAAGTCTTTGAAGGAAATAATTTGTTCGAGAATATCTCGCGAACCATCTTTCGTAACGCTTTAACACCCTTCCTTAAGCAAAATCAAAATTACCATTGGTTAAAGAATGTATTCCTGGAGGTTTACTCATTATTGCGTTATAAGAATAATTGTTCGTTTTAACTTATTTGAGGATATTATCGATCCCGAAGTATTTATCAGCGTTAACGAAGTTTAAGTCTAGGTACAACGTAGTTATTGGAGAGTCCTTATGTTAAAATCCGATCGTCCGAATCGCGACTATCTGAATGATACAATGTGTCGGAGATGGAATAGTTCTTTAGATAGATTAAATAAGCGCAATGTCGCAAACGTGCACGCGAGTTCCATAAAGAGCGAGAGAGTCGAATCCAAATGATATCGACAGGATCGCGATGGATGATAAGATGCGAGTGATATCATCGAGCGCGACAAAGATGGAGAAAGTGCGACACTCGAGGCGAATGGAAAGGGCGAAAATCGAAAATCTTGCGCTTCCATTGAGCGTAATTCACCTCGACAGTGTGGTACGCGCGTTACTGTAAAATAATAAAGACAATCGGATAATTTAACGACATTACCCGCTGTTACCAGACACGCGTAGCTGTACGACGTGCCAAGGGTGTGATGTCAATTGTTTTTGTTAACGTTGTAAAGTCAACAACATATTAAAACGTAATTTTAATAATCAAGCTACGAGAATCGATTATTTGACACACGAATCCCGTTTCCCCTCCAAGATTGAAAAAAATCGATCTTCCATCTAAATCTTTATCTATTCTGAATAATTTTTGTCACTCGATAACGACGACACCAACCGTATAATTTTACACCTATTCCATTTACTTTTGCACTTTTTCACTTTCAGCCCCACATTCATTCCATTTCGCTATTTTATTTCTGTCTCGTCATCTCCCAAATCACGTGGCCAGGCTGATTAAGCAAACGCATTTCTCTTTTGTTTTTCAGTTTAACACCGTCGCCACCAATTAACGCATAGCGCAGCGGGGCTCCGCTAACAAGCACTTCAATTACGGGTGAAATAGACCAAAATAGTACAAATATACGAGCATACGTAACCTGGGTGATATGTAGCGGGGATGATAGTGATCTACTGGAATAAATATTTGCATAATAATCGCCACGTTTACCGCCTCATTACCCAAATCTCGAATTCGAAATGAGTTTTTGCACCGAGCCTCCCTGGTCTGCGCCTAAAAATGAGAAGGAGGGGAAAATCGGATTTCGCCATCGAATATCTCTGCGCGGAACGAATCTCGCTCTCGTCAGCGCGAACGGGGCAAATATGCAAACCGCCCAATTTTTCCCCCGCAGCGTTCGAACAAAAAGCAATCGGTTGTCGCCGTGGCCCGGGGTAAACAACCGCACTCAAACAGCGCGTTTCGAATGGCGGCGTAATCCTCAAAGAACACAGAATCGCGGCCTGAAAATCGATGATGGCGGTGCCAAAGGAACGGCCGCGAATTGTTCGCGAACAAACAGCCGTATCGGCAATAATGAATGCGATTGCGCTGCTAACGCTTCGTTATAACGCGCCCCGCTGACAGAGGCGCGAGCGACGCCCTGCCAGGATTAATCGGCGATGATTAGCGGACGATCGCGCGTTGCGTCATCCTTTTGGCTCCTTTCTCCTCGTGGAAGGAGGATGCACGGTGGTGGAGAATGGAGAATGGTAGATGCAAGGAGGAAATTGCTGATAGGCAGATCCGGAGGAGCGGTGCTACATTCTGGAGGGTCAAATATTATATTACTTCGATATGTCGCTTGAGCAATGGCCCAGCACCGAAAGTGGTAAGTAGATTGTATGATTCGTGGGTTTCAAAGCGGCCGGTTGGAAAGCATCCTGGTTTAAAGGTGGATATTTTGTTAAAATTATGGAAATTCATGTCTGAAGTTTTATGTGAGAATTTGGACTTTTGTTGGAATAGATTTACGGCTAAGAAGATTGTACTTGTAATTCAAAGTTTTACAATGTAGGCTAAATGATTGACATGCAAGTCTCTATGTAGAATTAACACCACTATCGCAATGCGTGGATGTCCACTGAAAGGATGAAATAACGTAGTTAAGGGCGTAGAAACGAGGAGGCAACGGAAGGCTGACACGTGCGTTCGAAGGAGCACCGCGAAGAAGATCAACCTCTCAGCTAAGATACACCACTCCAGAGGCTTCTGCGCATGCGTCACTTTAAACAACGCTTCCCTACAATAGCTTCTGCGCATGCGTCATTTTAAACAGCAAGCCTCTATAATAGGTTCCGTTCGTGCGCCATTTTAAACAGTGCGCCTCTATAGTCGTATCTGCGCATGCGCCATTATGAAAAGTACGAGGACCAATTTCATTCCGTGATCAGAGCGACGATCCACGTTTAAAAACGTTAGTTGTTTTAACACGAAACGTTATAAACATGTAGAAGCGTGTTATACCTTTTAAATGGCTGCCAGCGAACGTGTTAGTAGAGAACGAAGGACAAGGGGCCCTTGGAAGATGCATTGCGAGGGTCTCTCGAGTGCGTAAATCCACCACTGACGGTCACAATGCCATACGGCGGGATGAAACGATACGAGTCCCGCGGGAATCGTCCCAAACCTCGCGTACGCCAACGTTCTCTACATCCTATTGAATAACTCAGCATTACCAGCCCCTCCTCCTAGCCCCCAACTTCTGCTTTCTCCGCTTGATTCTCGCCCTCCGCCATTTGGGGAATATCGAAAAGGGAACAGCCGGGAAAGCGTGGAATCGATGGCACCAGTGGCTGCTTTCCTTTGTTCCCTTTCTGGGTATCTTCGTTGTCATTCGCAACTTTCTTTGCTTTTTAACACTGAACCTATCAGCCACTTTCTGGACATGTTTACGTATAATACATATATCCTTGAAGAAAAGGAGTATTAAGAAGAGGTGTCCATAGATCGATAGAATGATTCGTACTTCGCAATAAAATCATGGAGAATCTCAAAAGATGCCAGATTACAAAGTACAGGGATTTTTCTGAGAAAGGACCGACCATTCATTTTGACCGCTTCGGTAGGTTTAATGTTAAACCTCTTTCACTCGCAAAGAACCAAACATCGATTCTCAACCGCTCGGCTGCGTCTCTGTTTATTCCATCAACGGCTCGCACTTTATTCGTTTACTTTATTTCTCTCGTGGCAACAAGCGCGCGTACTTGGCTTAACTCAACATCCACCACTCCTCTTGACTTGACGTATTTTGAATTTATCCAATTCATCCGCGAGTTCACAGCGAACATCTATAAACCTAGTATCAATCGTTGATCCACAGTAGTACCTACACTTCGAATCGAGTTCGATGGCTCTTGTACTCATACCTCCTCGTTTAATAGCGAGGCCCGTTAATCTCATTTAAGGCATTATTCAGCGTGGCACATGATATACGCGCGTAATCGCGTTGCTGAGTGCCGTTTCGTTACCTCGACGTGTCGTATACATCCTCTTAATTCGTCCTACGGAGATAGAACGAAGCGGGGGAAATTAGGGTCGGCTAACAATGGAAGATATAGGTGGCCAATTTGGATTTCCATGGGCTGTACCGGCAATAGATTGGCCTGGGACCCTTCGCGCTGTGCCGAGCCTCTATAACACGTGTACACGCACGCCTGCAAATACGCGTGCAAACACGCGCAACATCTCGAACGCCCCAACGAGACAGGTTTATTCCTAGGTGATCCCGTTTCTTAGTGTTTCGTTGGCGCGAGGCTCGCATATGTATTTTATCGTCCCAATCCGCAACAGGGGATGGAATTACGGTCGGACTCCTCGCTATCCTTTGAAGCGTAATCCGCGATAAAACTGGCGATGCAGGAGCCGCTCCTCTCTCTCCCCCTGGAATTCCCAGGGCATGCCTTCGACGTACTAAATTATCGGTGCATTACGTAAGGATTCCCCGCTTCGCAGTTTCAACGGTTCGAGGGATCGTGTTCCGGTGGCGGTGAAACTTCGTTTCCATTTCCGTTGTAACGATGCTTGACGCCGGCCGAGGAAGGAGCCGCGTATAAATGCGCAGTCATTTGGCCGTATTCAATGCACGGTACATGCATACCTCAAATGCAAATACCCGAATAGCCCATTCTCCGCTTAGAACTCCCATTGTTCTATTACCGCCTGTCCGTCCTTCTCTATCCCGCTGGATCCAGACTTTGGGGAGGATGCGCCATCCAGGACTACCTCTGTAACTTTTCCAGTTGCGCTCGAGTTCATTGAGACGTAACTGGAGAGGCCTTTGATGGGGTGTATCGTTGGAGAGGAAGAAGATTTCTTGCCAAGGTATTCGGTGCTGATCGAGATCCATGTTTTTATTTCTTGCTATCCTGGCTCGATGTCCAGCCTCTGATCTTTGGGCTCTTTCGCGGGGGTTCTTGGAGCGCGATGTTCTTTTTAAAATTGGATCGTTTATTTTGGGAGTGCTGTGAGTCCATTTAAAACAAAATGAGGTATCACGTGATTTGTGCTTAATTTAGCGTAAACTTTTTGTTTATAATTAGTATTTAAGACGTTAAAAAATACCAACGCTTTGTTCGATTTAATATTTATAATATTTAATAAATATGCTAACCTTTGATTTTCTCGAAACAAGAGAAAATGGACTTACACCACTTTCAAAATAAACGCGCCAAATATCCACGTAATATCGGGTGTTTGGAAGGGGAATTCTGTTTGTGAATGTCTACGTAATGGCGCTTGGAAGGTGAGAAGCGAGGAACGTACTTCAAAAATCGAATCGGTCGGTATTTAATTAAAATCACGTCCCTCCGTGAGAAATCCATCGATGCTAAACCCATATCGATAATCGGAGATGCGGATTATCTCTTAATTCGCTCATTCTGTTTCCTACCCTGGATTTACCTTTTTAATATAAGCGATACGCTCGAGTTTAATGGATTAAATTTATAAACCGCATTATTTTATAACGATTGTCGAGCCGAAAGAGGCCCGGGCGCAAACCCAATTATACCAAAATCCTTTGATAGATGTTGCCGGTGATATTAATTCCGCGCGATAAATTTGAATAAATGCGCCCGATCCGGCGTGCATTTTAATATCGCGTTGCCACCGGTGACCGTAAAATTGCTTTGCACAATTAATCGTAATTTCGGTGTAATTACGAGGGTGTCTCGCTCCCTCTCCCTTCATCTCTTCCTCTTTTACCTAGAGAAAATACACGACTTCCTTGATTATAGCAAAGGAGATTTCTTACGCGCCTGATGCGACCTCCAACCATAGAAGAATTTCGATTAATTTCTTTTATCCTTCGCGAAATAGTGTTATTAGCTTGGACATTCGATAAGCTCGATAAACGATGCGACTTTTAAGCTTCGCCCCTCCTCCCGGGATCTTTTTATAAATCAAAATATAAATATATATATGATATTAATATAACATAAATACAATCTTAAAAATAAAATAATTTAATTGAAAAATTAATTGATCTTGAAATTAATATAATATATAATTGATAATTAATATAAATGAACTGCTACAATAAATAATTATATATAACATTTAAAAAAAATATATATATATATAGAATCTTACGCGTCTCATCGACGTCCGGCGCTAATCGATTCCCCGCGAGGGCGCAAAGTCATTTGCAGGAGGAGGAAACTTTATGTTTGCGGAATGCTAAATCACGATGTGCCGTTAATGGCGACCGATAAATTTCAGGCGGCATCCTCGTTTCGGAGTGGGGCAGATAAACGAAGCGACATTTGTTACGAGCTTTGACGTTTGAGAAACCCTATCAGTGATTAATGCTCGATTCGTTGGCCGCGTTTTCCTACGCCCTTTTTTCTCCCTCCTCCCCTCCTCTCTCCCTCTCTCCCTCTCTCCCTCTCTCGCCCTTTTTCCAACCGCGCATTGTTCCTCAAGGCACTCGTCGGCTCGCGCGTAAAATGTCGCGCGAAATGGTGAAAGGGGAGAAACCTCGTGTCCTGAAAGTAACAGCGCTCTTAACGGGCGCTGGGTTAAGAACCATCGTCGGGGCTTTATGAAGCGCGCATCGCGCGGAAAAGTTTCGCGGCTATGCGAGAGTCTCGTTGTTTAACGCCCAAGTTTTTCTCCGCCACATTGGCAGTTGTGCGGAGATGGAAGATCGAAGCTCGATCGGAGATCGTAGATTTGAAAGAAAAGTCGATCGTAGAATCTCAAGGTCCGAATTCTTTTCATTTGAAGGTGATCGTAGAATTGATAGGTCGATCGTAGAATCTTAAAGTTCGAATTCTAGAGTATCTTAGAATCTCCGTCTGATTTTTAGAATTGTTTTATACTCCTTTCTCACGTGCAATACGATGGAATCGTTGTTTAAACGGACCGACGTTTAAGATCGAGCAACAGGGCTTTTATATTAAATCGTTAAGGAGTGAAATAAAATTAATCGTGAGCATCGAACTCAAAGGAGTAACGAAGAAACGAGGTGCTTTTTATCGCTCTTCTCGTCCCGAGGCTAAACGAGGCTTTATTCGATCAAAGAGCATATTGCTCTTTATAAATAAAGAGGGGTGTCTCGACTTCCGCGCGGAGCCCCGTTCAAGCTGTAGTAAGTATAGTAAACTGTAACTGCTGTACAATAAATATAAATATAGCATAATATACTACTCGTTTGTGTTCTAATTTACTCTTTAAAAAAAAAGAAAAGATCGTTCTGCACGTCTCCCAATAATAATAATAATAATAATAATAATAATAATTGCAGTATAAATAAGTAGCTCCACGTGTTTGCACTATTTTTACCCTACATTCACACCACGTCTATGTCATTACAGCTTAAAGAGTACTCCACACCGGATTCCAAACCGGTTCGCTCTTCATCGATAAAAAGCGATATCCTCCCTGCTAGAATCGAACTTCGTTCAGCCCCGGGCAATAATTTCGCGTGGTTTCGCGGTGATCTCCAACTCCACATATTTCGAATCCTCTCCGAGGCTCGATAAATCCCCGGCGCCAGGCGCAAAAGGTCCGAAAGATCCACGCGCCCTCCTAAATACGTCCAGGAGCTAATGTACTCCCGGAGCTCCCCAGAAATGTGGCCGACGGTCCTACGGTTAAATAACCATCTCCCGGGCTTGTACTCTCCCAGAAAAATGTATCCCCGGCACCGTCATCGAAACCATTCCCACGGCGGGATAAGGACTTCATTCCCATCCCGGGGAAACAAATGTGCGATTCTCCCTGGAGTTTTGGCCATCCTGGATCCTCCTACCACTCCCTCGCCAAGCTCCTCGTCCTTTCATCCGCTCTCCTACGACCGGAATCTCGACATTAAATGAGAAGAAAGTAAATACTCCCTTTCTCTCTCTATCTATCCCTCTCTCTCTTTCTTTCTTGTTCCTCGCTTATTCTGTCTTACTGACTCCCTCTCCCTCTCTCTCTCTTTCTTCTTACTCGCTTACTCCCTTATGACACTGACTCCCTCCTCTCACTCCCCCTTTTTCTCTCTTCCTCGCTCATTCTCTCACTGAGTCTCCCTTCTCCTTTTCTCTCTCTCTCTCTCTCTCTGTCTTCCTCACTCACTCACTCTCTCACTGACTCTCTCGCCTCCCTCTCTCTGTCTCCCCTCCCTTTCTCTCTATCACGGTACATAGACGTTTGGCACCAAACCAAATTCCGGCAGCACCGCCAAGCGAGCATGCACACTGTGTTCCCTTTGAAGTGATCCCCGTACTTTATTTCCGGGCGACGTCGCTAACGAGAATCTTCCTCCGCCCCCCCCCTCCCCCTTCACGCTCATATCCTCCTAGGAGCGTATATCGGCGGTTCCCATTTTCTTCCTACGTTATTGAGCCGTTTCCGGAATGCGAGGTGTGTAACCTCCTCCTCCTCCTCCTCCTCCTGCTTTATCCTATCCCTCTCTCTCTCTCTCTCTCTGTCTCTCTCTCTCTCTCTCTCTCTTCTGCGTGGAATTTAATTCGCCTTTATCCACGGCAAATATTCGAATCCGGCCTCGAAGGGAATCGGTTCGTGCGTTAAAATTCCGCAAAAATGATTAGGGAGGATTGTGGATTTTGGCGAGTTGCTGGGGTGGGGGTAGGGCTGGGGAGTCGGTTTGGTATCCGTCGTGGAGTTCGAACGCGCGAAGTTGAGGGAGAATTTCGAGCGGAGCAAGAGGCTGGGGTGAGTTTTCCGTGGATTCGCTTGCGACGTGTACGGGAAGAGATTGGAGGGATGTAATTGGGCAGTGACTTGTGATACATACGTTCCATTCGCGTGTCTTCGTTCCTGGACACTCGTGTCCTTCCTAATTTTCGCGAAGGAAGAATTTCGAGAACCGCGAGCGAAGGTCGCGGAGGAGGGGAAAAATCGCGATTCGTGGAAACGCGAGGGGAAAAGGCGGAGGCTAGGCCAGACGCCAGGAAGGTGGAAATGAACGCGGGAATTGATTTCCCGGAAGCCACGACGAAGGATCGTTAGCCCGAAATACCGGCGCGGTCGGTGTAACGAGAATAAAGGAAAAGCGTATTCCACGTTTGCAAATAGGATTTTGATTAAATTTTAATTCCCGCCCTTTAATGCGATACGGCTCGGACCTTTAACTCCGAAGTCTCCCAGTACGATCTGGTAATGCATCACCATTAACCACCGCATCACCATTATCTCGTATTTAACGATCCATTTTTATCTCGTTAAACAGATTTTACCGATTTGGATTTTTCCCGCGTCTAAAAATAAATACAATAAATAAAAATAACAAACTAAGTAAAGTGTAACGATCGAGTAAAAACACAAAAAAAAACAAAATAACAATGAAGTGAGAATAAAAAATCAAGTCTAAAAAACACATGTAACAGCTAATATAATTACAAAACAACACACACAATAAATATACATACTATAATACAATTACAAAACACATGCAATAAATATACATACTATAATACAATTACAAAACACATAGAATAAATATACATACTATAATACAATTACAAAAAACACATATAAGGAATAATATAATTACAGGCACAAACACGATGACCCAGACGCGTCGAAAAAATGGCCGGCAATTTGGGCATTAAGGAAAGGACCGAGGAAGTTTCGAGCGGGAGCAGGGAAGGGGCGTGCATGCATACGCATTTCCGCGTCAGGAGGCCGGGCGTGTTTTGCAAATTCGCGACGGCGCTCCTGGGGAATATTCTTTTTTTCGAGGGTCGACGACCCGCCGCTCCGCCGTGCGGCCGAGCGCGCTTTGTGGACGCGAAGGGCGTAAATCGCGGGTACGATAATTGAAAATGGAAATAGAGGGTACAATGCACGCCCGTTATTTACGCTGGCCAGATCGGGGTAATGAGAGAGGGAGGCTGCGCCGTTATTAGCGAGATCGGCGTGCCGCTTACGCTCCTAAACTACGACCGGATTTTTCAGGATCCTCCCTGCAAATTCGCGTATGCTTCGCGTGTAATTCGTTTTCGACGCCAACCGCTAAGATGGCACGCCACCATAGTGGCGCGTACTGAGTATCGTTGGTCGCGCGAGAACCACCATATTAATGTATATTGCGCGCGATGGTGTGCGTGAAAGTCATTGGACGGGCGTAGCTTTTGCAGGAATAGCAGGCGCCAGAATTATTACAGTGGCGTATTTACAGCCAATAGTTTTTGCGAGAACTACTATACTGACGTGGTTCTGCATCGATAATATTCGCGAGAACAGGTATAGTGGCGTATCTTTTGCAGCAATATTTTTCAGGAGAGCCACTATATTGGCGTATTTTTGCACCGATAATATTCGCGAGAACCACTATATTGGCGTACTTTTTCACCAATAATATTCACGAGAACCGACATAGTGGCATATCCTTTGCACCGATAATATTCGCGAGAGCCACCATATTGGCGTACTTTGCACCAACAATATTCGCGAGAACCACTGTACTAGCGTACTCTCGCACTAATAACATTCACGACAGCCGCTATAGCGGCGTATCTTTGCACCGATATTTTTCTCGAGAACCACTATACCGCCATACCTCCACACCAATGACATTCACCAAGGCCAGCATAGAAACTTATCTTTCGCACCGCTAATATTCTCGAGAACCGCTATAATGGCGTATCCATCGCACAAATATTATTCGCGAGAGATGTACGCGGGAGCCGCCACAGTGACGTACGGTGCCCGAGAGGTTAAGGGAAAGAGACGTATATTTCGTCAGGCTTTCAGCGCGAGGCGGCGTCGATGCTAACCCGAGCGCCGGTTCAAGGGTAGGAATCTCTTAGTTATTTATACGTGCTCAGTTAGCTGCAAAGGACCCTTTTGACTCTACCCCGTGGCGGCCTCGCCCTTCCATTCACCCTCGCCCACCCAGGCCGCTTTCGCGTTTCTCGAGAACCTCGCCGCCGGACCTGCGCCCGCGGCCACGCGCCGTCCTCAATGGCCAGGCCAGAAAAATCCAACTTAAACGGAGCCCATCGGAACCGATTGATTTGCTCCGAGCAACCGAGTATTTAAGTTGGATTAATTGGAGGAGCGAGTGGAAGCTCGGGAAGGACTATGGATCGTTAGATTCCGGGGAAAAAAAGCGAAATGTGATAAATCTGCGCGAAGAAGTGGAAAAATTCGCCAGGAAGACGACGTTGTTGGATTATTCGAGATTGTCAGTTTGCACGAAGATACTTTGTTCGAGGTAGAGGATAAGAACGAGGATTATTTGTACTTTGTTTCTGGTGGATTTGTATATTATGCGCGGATGAACGTTAGGAATACGATATTTAACACTAGAACTAGCAGCCACTTTCTGGGGATATTTAGAACACCACATAGATGTTTAAAAAAAGGGGGAGAGTAAAAGGAAATTTTAGTGAATCAAAACGATGATCTAAATATTGCATGAAAATTAAGGGAAATCTCAAAAAATACATCGTTATAGAGTACTACGATTTTTTAAAGAGACGACTGACCAGTCATTTTGACTGCTTTGGTAGTTCTAATGTTAAGATGGAAATGCTACACTCGATAATCCAAAGTCGTTTTACTCGAATACACGCGCTGGATGCAGCTTACGAATGAATATACGAATTTTGTCAAGAACAGCTCCATTACACGAGGGCTGGAAAAGTCTAAATATGTATAATACAAAACAAAACGAGAGAAACGAAAGCTTGGAGAATAAACAAGGATTAAAACAGAACGCGTGAAATGCGAAATAATATCATATAATCGTACATATCGACTGAGCACCGTAATAATTAAACGCCCAACACGATTATTATAATTATTATTATTATTATTAGAAACGAGAAGGTCTGGATAATGTAACATTGCGGATCGGAATGAATAAAGCACTGATCGCGCCGCGCGCAAAATACGCGATGATATTTCGATTGAATACCGTATTCGAGGGACACCAATGACGAAATCCATTGTATAACCGCCATTGTAAGGAAGAGCAAATGATGTAAACGTGCGTGTAAGCGAATGTGTAACTATGGTCACTGAGCAATTCCAGTAATGGCACTGCAGTCGGCGAGTATTGCGCCGCGAACAAAATATTGAAGCTCGAGGCCGTGAGCCAACATTTCCAACTCCGATGGTATTTCATATGTAGCACAGATTTTACCCGCTTCTCCATCCGCATTTTTACAATTCTCCGTTTCTTAAATGCACGCCAAAATAACGGATGCCCGCGGAGTTTTATCCCGGAACGCGGAAACCGCTTTTAATATCCGATGGATTATAAAAAGGGTATCGAACGGGCGTGTCGATGCTGTTATACAGAGAATTCTCCAAATTTGTATATATATATATAATATTATATTATATTATAAGAATTCTTCATTCTTTTCACACAAATT